>AWUE01022992.1:0-54010 GCA_001974825.2 Corchorus olitorius
TTTTTTTTTTTTTTTTTTATAACTAATAAGATTCTATCCCCAAATCTCACTAACTTGAGAGACTATTCTTTTTTGGTGGAGACTTCGATGCTCCCGTTGAAGTCTGCACCTTCTTTTTTTGGGTTAGGAATGTGTCAAGTTAAGCTCTCCTAACAAACACGTTTATGAGATATTAGATTTGTATTCTTACACATTTGTTGGAAGAAAAGACCATTTTTGACCCCAAAAAAACCTCCCTTTCTATTTATTTTATGACCAATTTTTTGGTACAATTTTATAGTAGTAACCAATTTTGAGTACAAATGTATCATTACATAACTAAAGGTCCTTTGGTATAGTAGTAACATTGGTTCCGATGACTGGTTCTCCTCTTGTTCTATGGTTGGATGCTTGCCATACATCTTAAGAACTAGGGTTCGAGTCCCGGTATCATTCATTCTAAAAACAAAAAAAACATTGGTTCCGATGAGATGAAAATTGAAAAGTAAGGTGAAATTAACATATGTGACTATGAATTATTTGTAATAATTGGTTAAACAACTATATATGGTAAAAATAAGGTGGGAATAAAAAATGAAAACCTAAATGGATGAAATTGCATAATTCCATAACACAAAATATATCCAAAATAAAAGAGAAAAAAGAAATTCATTCACTAATAACTAAGATAGAAAATGCCTAATTGATAATATTAAGTGGCTTAACCCTAATATATTAACAAAGCAGAGCTTAAAAGTGTAAAAATAAAAAAATCTCGGGGACTGTCTCAGAAAATTCCAGACAAATTCAAGGGTCTCCTCGTTTTCCTTTTCACTTTCCCTCCCAACCCAAAAAATTTTCCCTCTTTTTCTTTCTTTTTTCCATTTTAATTTTCATTTTCCCTCACTCTGAACTGTCAGTAGCTCGAGCTCTCCCTCAACTTCACTGTCTCTAACTCCAAGTAAGCAAAAGAGAAAAAAAAACGAATCCCCTTTTCATTTTTGTTCCCATATTTGCTATCGGTAGTCTACTCTTGTAAATGTAAGTTTTGCTGGGATTTCCTTGTTTGTTTGTAGTATCCGATCTTTGTTTTTGGATGATATTCAAATTTTCTTGCATTTGATTGTTTGTTCTGGGTATGGCCATTTCTATCGTTCAAAGCTTCCATTTCTTCGATCTGGGTTCGGCTTTTATTTATTGTTATGTTTTTGTTTAAGTTTTTGGTTTTCCCCCTTGATTCATCACTTTTTTCTATATTTGTTGTTGTTTATATGGCTTGGTTAAATGGCTTTTTGTTCGTTTTTGTGGGAATTCCGAATATCTTCCTTTTTTTCTTTTGGTTTATGAAGTTATAGATTCTATGGTTGTTTGTGTGTAGGTTGGGGGGCTCGTGCTTAGTTCCCGGAAACTGGGAAAGTGGAGAAGAAGTTTAGGGTTCCTGTTTTAAACATTTTAATCAAGTTGGTAAGATTAATCAAATCAGCTAGTTTTTGTGTTTTTTTCTTCCCGTGGTAGATAAGTGCATGTTAAGACTTAAGGGTCAAAGCTTTATTTTGCTGCTTCACTTGTATCTTTTCCCTGACTTGTTGCAATTTCTAAGAAAAATCAATTCCTGTTGTATATATTTGTTTTTCCTTTTTTTTTTTAAAGGAATCTCCCCTTAAAAAGTTCATTTACGCTGTAACTTGATTTCTTGTTAATCCGGTTGATTCATCTGATGTTCAAATGCCCAGCTCTTGATTGTGAAATATGATCCCTTGTTATTTTAAGATTGCATTTGATGATTTTGCCTTTATAATATGGTTGACATGTTCTTTATCTTCTGAGCTGCAGGCTTGGAATTTGTCGTCATTGGGATGTTACTTCAGCGGCTCCTCGGACTGTTTGGTTATAAATACTGGTGCTTTGTGTCTCATTTCTAATCTGGCTGTTTTGAGTCCTCAAGACCTTTTAGTGGTTGATTCTATAATACTGGCTGTCTAGGTGAGTTATTTTAACCATCATCTTAGGTTTTAGGTGGAGAATTGGTGGATATGTTTGACTAAAGTTTTTTGGGGTACATCGGTGCAGGTCAAAGACTTTGGATGATAATTAGACAATTGTAGGGTCCGAAATTTGAGCATTTAGTTTTGGATTTCTATTATCTATGGAGTGTAACAAGGATGAAGCTATCAGAGCGAGGGAAATTGCTGAAAAGAAGATGCAAGATAGTGATTTTGAGGCTGCAAAGAAGTTTGCATTGAAGGCCCAGAAATTGTTCCCTGAACTTGAGAATTTGTCACAGTTGTTGACAGTATGTGATGTTCACTGTTGTGCAAAACATAAACTATATGGGACCGAAATGAATTGGTATGGGATTCTACAGATTGAACCATCGGCTGATGAGAGTTCCATCAAGAAGCAGTATAGAAAGCTTGCCCTATTGCTTCATCCAGACAAGAACAAATTTTCTGGTGCTGAGGCTGCTTTCAAGCTGATTGGGGAAGCAAACAGGATACTCACAGATCATGCGAAACGTTCTCAATATGATCTGAAGTGTAAATATTCAGGGAAATCTGCACCAAAGCAAACTACTCACCAGTCAAATAGGGCCTCCTCCGTCACTAAGCAGCATGGGTCTGCAAACAATTACCAAAATGGTTCTTCAAATTTCACAGCTTCACAATCCCATCAGCAGGCACAACCTTTAACATTTTGGACACTCTGCAGTGCTTGTGGTGTCAAGTACCAGTATTACAAAGATTTTGTAAACAGAATGTTACTTTGTCAGACTTGTGGATCTTACTTCATTGCTCATGAGTTAGGTCATCAAGGTATGTCCCCAGGATCCCACTGGAGTCAGTTCTCCAATCAGAAACAGGTTCCAAGTCAGGGCCCTTGTAAGGTATCTTTGCAAGGCAATGGTGGGAAGCCTTCTGGTAATAATATTCCAAATGGATTTGCAGGGTCAGATCCTATTCCAAAGGCAGGATACACAGCTCATGTTGGTGAGTTTAAGAAACAAGAGAAAGTAAGAATGCGCCAGCATCAAGAGGGTTTTACAGCTCAACAGAAAGTTGATGGGTGTTCAAATGTGGGAGATGGACAGATAGGTTCTGAGAAGCCTATGCCTAATGTGGGAAAGCCCAAGCAGTCAAGAACTTCAAGAAATGCCAAGAAGAAGAGAGGGAGGAAGTCGGTAGAGGAATCTGATGAAAGTTGTGAAATTAGCAGTGGAAGTGAAGTTGAAGATTCGTTTAGTCAGGAAAACTGTCGTAATAATACTGGACAGAATTCAAAAGTGAATGGAGTTCATCAGCCTAGGAGATCTTCAAGACAGAAAGAACATGTTTCTTATGAGGAGAAGGTGAATGAAGATGATGATGATTTTGTAAGCCCTCCTCTTAAAAGATCCAAGGTAACCGAACCGACCAACACTGATGAAGAAAAGGTAAATGACAATTCGTCTAAAAAGAATACTTCAGCTGGGTTCCATGCTGCTGTGGGTATTGGTCAAAAGGAAGTCAAACAAAATGCAAGTGCCACACCTGAAGCCAGCATCCCAAATAAGAAGTGCAAAATTGGAGAGTCCAAAGGGAAGAAAGAGGAGCCTGTCATACTTGATAGCAATAATGAAGTGCCCCAGGTTGATAGTGGTTTTAAATCAAGTACAAGTGAGGACCAGTCTCCTCAGGTGCTTGAATATCCTGATCCAGAATTTAGTGATTTTGATAAGTGCAGAGCAGAGAACTGTTTTGCTGTTAACCAAGTATGGGCCGTATATGATACATTGGATGGCATGCCAAGATTTTATGCACAGGTCAAGAAGGTGTATACTCCTGGCTTCAAGCTGCGAATCACTTGGCTAGAGCCTAAGCCAGATGAGGAATGTGAGAAGAATTGGGTTGAATTGGATCTGCCAACTTCTTGTGGTAAGTACTGCTATGGTTCCTCTGAGGGATGCAAAGATCGTTTAATGTTCTCTCATCGGATCGATCCCATAAAACCTTCTGGTAAACGCTTCTTGGTGTATCCTCAAAAGGGGGAAACTTGGGCTCTTTTCAGAGGTTGGGATGTGACATGGACTTCAGAGCCCGAAAAGCATAAACCACCATACCAGTTTGATTTTGTGGAGATTCTCTCAGATTTTAATGAGGAAATGGGCATTGGGGTTGCTTTTTTGGGGAAAGTCAAAGGATTTGTCAGTCTTTTTCAGCAAATTCAACAAGATGGGGTTATCGCATTTACGGTGTCCCCACAGGAGCTATATAGATTTTCGCATCAAATTCCCTCATGCAGAATGACTGGCAAGGAAAGAGATGGTGTTCCTGTGGGCTCTTTTGAGTTGGATCCTGCTGCTCTTCCAACCAACCTTGATGAGCTTGTTGATCCTGGTGTTTCAAAGTTTACTCAAAGTCAAACCAAAGCTGGCATAAGTTTGGAGGAGAATCTCACTCCAATGAAGAATGATAAGAGTGATATTGAGAGAGAAGCCTCTGCATCCAGAAGATCTACGAAGAGATCAAGTCAGGCAAAAGTTACAACAGAATCAGAGCAGAATCTCACACCAAGCAAGAATGACGGGATTGGCAAGGGGAGAGTAGCGTCTGCATTTAGAAGATCTACCAGAGGATCAAGCCAAGCAAAAGCCACAATTGATTCTGAGGAGAATCTCTCTCCAAGGAAGAATGACAAATGTGACATTGGAACAGAAGCCTCTCCAATCAGAAGATCTACAAGGGGATCAAGTCATATGCAGGATCATGGTCAAGTTGACGGAGGTCAGTCTAAGGAGGATGATGGTGTCAAAGATAAACGGTGTTCCAACTTCACTAAGCCAAAAGATGGTGCTACTTCAGGTGACACAAGTGATCAAAGGACTAACACACCAAAAAACAAAGGTGGTACTTCAGGTAACACAGGTGATCAAAGGACTAACACACCAAAAAAGGCTAAGAAAAATGACCTTGCTACAGATTGCTTAAAACCTCGAAGGTCACCAAGAGATTTGAGCAAAAAAAGGGAGTCAAATTAATTCAAGGCAGCATTACACCCCAGGAAGATAGTTAGAAGCATTCAGTTCCAACAAATACGGGAACACATGGCAGCAGTGGTAATACACAAGGAATTTCATCCTCCAGTCTGCCTGTTAGTAATGTGCATTTATGTAGAGGGATAGTAGTAAAATTTGTGTTACTAAAAGCTCTGGTGATGTGGTTGAACAGTCATGTTTTCAACTCACGAAACTTCAAAATCAGAGTGCTATAGTTTTAAGAGGGAAAAACTTGAGGACAAGTTTGTGGTTGATCAGTCATCTGTAAATGGATCTAAAGTACTTTATCGAGAGGTCTACAGCTAGTGTTATTGACATTCTGGAGACTGAGTTGGCAAGATTTTGTTGTCGAAGTCCAGCTTTCTAGCACACAGGAGTAGAAGATAGTTGCTGTAGAGGGTATTGTCTATACTCCTTGGTTATTCGTGGTTTTCTTGTTTGTTTAGACTTTACAGAGATGATTAGCTATATTGTTTGTTGTATGGTTAATTCCTTCACCCTAGTTTTACCAGGAACTTTTGTGAGTAGAACGAAACATGATGAATTGATTTTGCCCCCTTGTGCTGGAAATCATGGATGGCCTTAATCATTAACCATTTTGTTTTGGCCTAAATTGTAGTCTTTTGGAAAGCCAATGAAAGCCCTCAATTTTATGTAACTTCCTGTGAAGATTTTCTTATATCTGCAATTTTCTGCATCAGAGTTGACCTTCCTAGATGATTCATGTATATGTAGATGTAAGTAAAACTGGTCTGGTATTGCTCTACTGATATTTTGCCCCAAAAAGGAAGAATAATGTTATTTTTGGAGTACAAATTTTTTCACCAAATAGCCTGTTTAATTCATGCTTTATTGGCTGAAATTGAAATTATGAATCATGGGATTAACTTGTCTCGGCAAAACATGTTTTCCCCAGAGACTCTACAAGCATAACTTGACAAAATATGCGTTACCTTTCCGGAACTTGATTTAATGTGGTTAAATTCAAAGTTTTACTATGAAAAATAAGAAAAAACTATAACAACTTTAATCGCAATTGGGCGTTTGGTCTAGTGGTATGATTCTCGCTTTGGGTGCGAGAGGTCCCGAGTTCGATTCTCGGAACGCCCCTATTCTGTTTTTTTTCTTATAAAATTTTCCTGTTTAAATTTTTGTACTCAAAAAGTCAAAACTATTTCTTATGTTTATGTTTTTTCATTCATTCTTTTTGCCGGAACCTCGAATCCTACACCCTAAACCCGAATCATACCCTGAGAGAGAGACCGAAGTGTTTCTCTTCAATCTGAGGCCAATTTATTTACACTGAAATAATCTTACTGCAAAACTTTGCAGTTTTTCCCAGTTTTGTCTTCGTCATTTTACTTCTTATTCCAGGTTTAGCTCTTCTCTCTGTTTCTGATACTCCTTTAATTGTTTTTAACAAGAATTCTCACCTGTTTAACTTAAGAATTGAAGTGCAAAGTTTCATGTTTTTCCCCTTAACATTTAGAGCAGGATGCTTTTAAGATTATATAGACTTTGTTTACCAATGCGCTTTAGCTGTTCGATAAAATGCTTTGTACACTCTAGGAAGTCCTTGAAAATATCTGTGTTGACAATTTTGTTTTTCAGGGTGTTTTGTGAAAGATGTTGAAGCAAGCAATAGGGAGGGTTTTTAGCAACAGGGTTGTTTCTAATTCTGGTGATAAGCTTCTTTTGCCTTGCTTGTACTTGCCCACTAGTTCTTTTCATGCTGGACAGGTAATTCTGTTACTTTCTTCTTCTCTTTTTTATTAAATTTCATTATGTTTATAGATACCTATTCTTTTATCTTCTGCAAATTTTCAATTTGAACCAAAAGTCCAAAACCCATTGCTTATCATCCACAACTTTCCATAACTTATGTCCATTAATTGACTTTTCATGAAACAAAGAACATACAAACATGGGAAATTTTATTTGTGGCATGTTTGTGAAAGTTCTGAAATTTAGATAGCTGATACTATATAGTTTGAGAACCAATTTGTAAGTTAACTAGTAGATGCTGCTATCATACAGCAGAATCCAACTCAGTCAATACCTTGCTTATTTATCATATACTACTACTGTTCTCTGAGTGAAATTTACGGTAAGCTTTATCATATGGAAATCTTGGAGTGGAAAATTCAGCATGGCCCGTGTAGAGGGGCCTGAAAATGGTAGAAAAATGACAAAAGATGAGAGATATGCTGTTCATGCATCTCCATTTGTTGATTGAAAGAAAGTAATGAAAACTTTAGTTTGATGATGTTATTTTACTCAAAATGTCTTCTTCAATCGTATTTTATTTGCTGAATATACAATTCTCAAGCCCTTGCTGCATGCATATAACCTTGTTTGTGACATTCTCAACCCTTGGTCATCCTATATGTATTGAGTTCAAGTTTTAGCTTGTAAAGCCTGCTTTGTAGAAGTCATTGTAAATGGCTCGAACTAGAGGAATTGGAAGTGTCTCTGAAAGTGATTACCTTAAAATGTTTTCCCTTTCACAGGTTCAATGTGCACCAAGAAGTTTTTTTGGGGTAGAGGATTTTGTTGATGATGACAGTAGCAGGCCATACACTTATAAGAAGGAGAAAAAGTCTAAGAATCCGGAAAAAAAGCACGAATCATTTAAACAACGGACTGGAGCCTACATGGAGCCGTTTACACTCGATGTGTTCATCTCAAAGCGCTTTGTTTCTGCTTCACTTACTCATAGGGTGACAAGTAAGCAGGTTGCAGTAGCTGGTACAAACTCTAAAGACATTAAAGCGGTACTCAAATCCAGATCAGACATTCCAGCTTGCTTGGCAATTGGTCAGATATTAGCCGAGAGGGCAAGAGAAGCCGATGTATATACTGCTTCTTATACTCCCAGGGATAGGGACAAATTTGAAGGAAAAATTAGAGCAGTGGTTCAGTCCCTCATTGATAATGGAATTGATATAAAAGTTTATCTTGATTGAATAAGTTAAATTCATTTTTTTATAGTATTACTCTTTATCTCAACCTTTTGGAACACATTTTGTGTTGTTTTTAGCTTGTGAAAATGAATGAATCTCTGTCAGGATCTTGACATTTTCATATGCCTTTTCTGTTATTGTTAGCTTTGTAGTATATCTCAGTTTCTCTGTTCTGGCAATGAATCAAACCAAATCTAGAACAAGCAAATACCAACTACTTAAAGCATTTTCATGAAAAAGGAAAATTGAAAGGGAAGTTTTCTAACTAGTTAAAATTAAAACTAGTGAAATTTAATTCTGCGCAAAGAAAGAAAAAAAAAGAGCAATTATTTTTTTTTTAAAAAAGGAGAAAGGCCATTTTGGTAAATTAAGCCTAAAATTAAGGGTAGTGTCGTAATATAAGAAATTACTGATTGTATCGTATATATACTAAATAATATTTGAAAGACCCAGGAAATTTACCAAAGACCCCTTTTGAGGATCGATGAGGAGGCTTCATTTGAATTTTTTTTGTCCTTTTATGTCTTTTCTCACTTGCCAAATTACTAAGAAGACCTTAGGTTAGTTTCTAACCAGTTCTTGCCATTGAGGCCTTTTTTATAATTATCCTTTCCTTTCACATAAATGTTATAATAAATCCTATATCCCCCTTAATTATCAAGAATTGTAACTTCTCTTCAGGCTTTTCATATCCATATGAAAAAGAGAGTAAACTTAGTTTTTGTTTAAGTGCTACACACTTTAGAGGAGGAAACAAAATTGAAGCTATTGCACCTGTCCATGTACAAACTAATATTTACTATTTATTGCTAACTTTAGGGCATATGCTCAATGTCAATAGTATAACCTTTTAAAGATGCAACACATTTAAAATCATAGTACTTTCGAAATTTCCTACTTATCAAACAATTTAATTCGAATAGAAAATTGTGCAAAGAAGTAGATTATTGAACGCCCCGACGCGCCAGCGTGGGCCAATCCACTTGTATTATTATTATCTCTAAGCTTTTCAATTTCATAATAATTGTTTTTTGGGAAAAAGAGAATGAGGTAAGAACTAAGAAGATTTTGATATTCTGATCCTTAAAACGCAGCCGTTCGTGGTTTGTTTAGAATTAGATTCTCTTTAAATAAAATTTCTTTTTCTTTTTTTTTTAAGCTGTCTACAATCAAAATGTCTTTTCTCTGTTAAGAGTTCAGTTTCTCGAATTCAAAACCTAATAAATTTGACGGATCAGATTTCAGAGAAGCGTTTTTGGGAGTGGATTTTTCTTTTTTGGTTAAATTCTGTTTGGTTGCGTTGAAAATAAAGGTAAAGTATCGAAAACTGAAAGCTTCTTATCCTTTTTCCCCCCTTTTCCAATTATTTAGAACGTTTTTTTATTGAATGATGTTCTTGCTAGTTCAAAGCTTCAATTTCATGTCAAATTTTGAAGCTTTTGAAGATGCTGCAAGTTTTTATTTTCTTCCTTTTAATAATTCGCTAATGAAGGCTGAACTTTGGTGTACATGAAACTTGTTTCAATTGGAAAAGCTATGTTTGTTTATATTTGTTATCTGTGGAAACGCATGATTAGAGCTAAGATTGAACTGATTGTGAATTTAGTTTTGCATGTTTTACTTGGTGTAGCTGTTTCTCTGATATGGAAATGGTATGTTCTTAGCTTTACCTTATTAAAGATCTTTACTTGGAACTTGAATTTAATCCTTTTTGTGCACTCTTATGTGTTTTTTGGATATATTGATGAGGTCCCATTATCTAAATTGTTGAATGCTTATCCGTTCCTTGACAATGATTTCTGTTGACTCAGATGTATAAATATCAAGAAGAATGTGGTGATAATATGCTTTGCCTCCTGGGTATTGTAGATATATTTAGAATGAAAAAAATCAAATGCTATTTGGTATGAAATTGATTGCGTTTGATAGATTTGCCAAAAAGAAGGTGGAAGGGAAGAAAAGATTTAAATGTAATGCAGCTGCTTTACTTTTTTTTTTTTTGCCAGACAGCTGCTTTACTCATAGTCTATACTATTGGTGATATTTTATTCATCCTGTGTTCCAATGTAGAACTTGATATTTGTGTCACTATGTGGTTTAGGGTTGTCATTGGTGAAATGCATGACTGACTTGAAGCTACAGCAGCCAATCAATCAGGGGCGGATCTTGATAGGTGACATTGGGGGTTCAATCTGAATAATTTTTTTTTGCGGCATATATATAAATGTACAAATATAATAACATGAATTTTAAAATTTTGAGGGGTACTACGGTCCGCCCCTGCAAGTTTTTTTTTTTGGCCCCTGCAATTGATTATTGGTGTTTGGAGTCTACTTGTGAACCTCTGACTCTGCTGTGGGTGTTTGTGATACCTACTAAGTTTTTGTGTCTACTCTGGAGTCAATTTTGTAAATCAAGTTCAAAAAGGAAAGAAAGACAGCAAAAGTTTCTTGTATAATCGGTTTCTAGTTTCTGTATGCATACTTAACTCAATATTGATGTTACTTGGAAGAATGTATTGTACCATGCAAAATTAAAATTGGTTAATTCCATGTGCTTTTCTTTTCTGGAAATGTATTCAATGTGATTGACTGGCTTTGCAGGATCCCAAGCCGTTCCTTTAAATTCTTTCTCTGTCCTGATTTAGTATCTTAACTGCTTCCCTTCTAATTTTACCAGGACCATAATTGGCTTCAACACTCCTACTATGGAACAAGAAAATAACAACGAAGGTGAACAGAAAACTGCAGAAGACTTGGCTAAATCACAAACATCTGAAAAGAAAGGCCCAAATTCATCTAAGGCAAAGTCTGATATTGTAAAGTCAATGGCCAAGAATTTCTTAAAGACAAGAAAAGCTGCTGGTAATTCTGATGTTCAAAGTAAAAAGCAAAAGAATAAAAACAAGACTGTATCAGAAGGAAGTGAAGAAAATGAAGAGAATGCTAAGAAACTAAATTCAAGGGAAGAAAACCAACAGAAGGATGCTACTGCAATTGCAGTGCATGTAATGAGTGAGGAGATCCAAAAGAACGAAGAAAATAAATCAGATAGCCAGGAAAATGGTGCTAAGCCGAACAAGAGGCCCAAGAAACGAAGAAGGGAAGAGGAGCCTGGTGTTTTGAATAAAAACTGGAAGAGCGAAAAAAAACATGAAGGTAAGGGAAAGACAAAGCAAAATGAGCAGAAGGAGAAGCATAGTAATACAGAGAAGAATAACAGGATTAAAGAAAAACACCGTGGTAAGGAAAAGCAACAAGAAACCAAGAAAGAAAAGATTGATGGTCTAATATTTATGTGTAATGCAAAGACCAAACCAGATTGTTTCCGATATCGTGTGATGGGTGTAACACAAGGTAAAAAAGATGTTGTGCTGGGTATCAAAAGGGGGATTAAGCTTTTCCTCTATGATTATGATCTCAAGCTTATGTATGGGATTTATAAGGCCTCCTCTTCTGGTGGCATGAAACTGGAGCCCAAGGCTTTTGGCGGGGATTTTCCAGCTCAGGTAACATTTGTTATAGCCATCTTCCTTCAATTATAATTCTTGTTTTCCTTAAATAGATTTATGTACTGGTGACTTCGATTTCAGGTGCGGTTCAGTGTCCATGCTGATTGTTTTCCGCTAGCAGAGAGCATTTTCAAGAAGGCAATCAAGGAAAATTATAATCAAAATAACAAATTCAAAACTGAACTTACTGCTAGACAAGTGAGCAATAGTTTTCGTACTTGGAACTTTGGTTTTCATAGTTTCCTTTCATATTTTAGGATTATTGAAATCTGATGTTTCCCTTTTAGGTTCGGAAGCTCACAGAACTTTTCCGACCAGTAGCAGTTCATCCAACTGCACTGCCTATGCCCTCCCCATCAAGGGCAGGGGCACGGATTCATGAACATGGTGAACATAGGGAAGTTCGTGATAGAGCAAGGGCTCCTTCAGACAGAGAAGCATCTGCTAGAGACCCTTATTATGCCAGTATTGGTGCCAGAAGTTATTCTGTTTTATCTCAAGAAAGGGATCAGCAGATTGCATATGGAGAGTTGGCATCTACTCGGAGAGAGGACAATCGTCGTGATTTATACCTTAATGAGAAGGAATACAGGGCTTATGGACTTCAGGGAGAGAGAAGAAACTTGACTCTTCAGCATTCTATCACTCCTACGTTAGCATCTTACCCGAGAGATTATGGAGAGCAGCTTCCAAGACAACTGGACACTGTTTACAGGGAACCTGTGCCTCTGCAGAGAGATGGAATTCGCTCTGATCCTCTTTACTTGTCTGAGAGAGAGTATCGGCCTTACGAGATGGGTGCAAGCACATCTTTAGCTGCTGCTTCTACATTGGACTTGTATGCTACAGATTCATATCGTAGTCGCTATTATGGTGGTTCATTGGTGGAATCTTACCTGCCACGTCCAAGAGGAGAGGCACCCCTGATAGAGACCAACCTTTGGAGGAGAGAAAACAATGAACTGGATAAATTGCAGCCCGCATATGCTTCTGATGCTTTAGCAGATTATAACCAGATGCATCGTAATCAAGATTATAGGCCTGAAGCTGCTTCTACATCAGTTTCATCCCGGTATTCTTTTGGGGGTGCATCTTTGTCTTATCGCTGAGTCTGAGCTGGATTATCTATCTCTCCATACCTTTAACTTGAGAGTTGAGACAGGTCATCTTTATAATTAATGACTGTTTTTCCTGTTATTATTCCTGCAAGTTGCTGAACATCCTTAGCCATCTTCATATCAAATAATTAGCATTTGCTACTATGTAAATCAATTATCTGCAAGGCTAGTTGAAAATGGCTGCCCGGGTGAACCTGGTTGAATCTGTGTGTCTAGCCCGTGGCAACCTAATCATTCAGCTCTTTGATTAAAGCATTTTTTTTAGCCATGTTGTGTTTTGATATCTGCTGGCTAGATTGAACTAAGATTTGCCAGGTTTTAGGGTGGATTGCTTCTTCATAGTAAGATAGGTTTCCTTCTAGGATGAATTTATGCAATTGGGTTTAGGATTGAGATCCCCATATTACATTACATGTTAAGTACTTTGATTTTTTAATCGTAAATGCAAATGAAATGATCTGGAAAAGAAAAAATCTACTACTCCAGTCCAACATTTTATAATTAAAATCAAATGAAGCTATAAAAAGCTTTAGTTTTTTTTCTTTTATTTATTTATTTTTTTTTGAAGAAAGTGTAATTTTCATTTATAAAAATGAAATTACAATGATCATAACATAAATTATATAAATTACAATAAATTGAATATGAATTTCCCCATCATCTTGATTTGGATCCGACATTATGATATGAATCTTATGGATGAGTTGGAGTTTCGAACCTTCCTCATGAGTCTCTAGCACGCGCGACACCTTCTCGTTTTCACTTTGTTCCAACAGAAAGTTTTCACCAACGTCAGAAAGGTTAGTGATCCGAAAAACTTCATATGAATCCAATGATCACAAAGAAGACCCATCTCAATATGGGGTAAACAATCGCATTCTATTGTAAACTTAAAACAAACTAACTCAATAAACTCAACTAACTCAAACTAAACTGACTCAAACATCCAAGATCTAGCAATCTGGAGACTAAAAACCCAAACAGATCTGATCTGTGGGATTTTGTTTTAAAACAAAATAAAACAGAAACAACAAAAGAGAGGAGAAAGGAAGGGGAGGCGGCTTAAAAAAAGCTTTAGTTAATTTTTAAATAAGTGGATCGGCCCGCACTGGTGCGTCGGACGTTCAGAAATCTACTTCTTTGAACAATTTTCTATTCGAATTAAATTGTTTGATACGTAGGAAATTTCGAAAGTACCATCATTTTAAATGTGTTGCATCTTTAAAAGGCTATACTATTAACATTGAGCATATGCCCTAAAGTTAGCAATAAATAGTAAATATTAATTTGTACATGGATATGTGCAATAGCTTCAATTTTGTTTTCTCCTCTAAAGTGTGTAACACTTAAACAAAAACTAAGTTTACTCTCTTCTTCATATGGACATGAAAGGCCTAAAGAGAGGTTACAATTCTTAATAATTAAGGGGGATAAGATTTATTATAACATTTATGTGAAAGGAAAGGATAATTACAAAAAAGGGCTCAAGGGTAAGAACTGGCTAGAAACTGAGCTAGGTCTTCTTAGTAATTTGGCAAGTGAGAAAAGACAGAAAAGGACAAAAAAAGTTCAAATGGAGCCTCCCCATCGATCCTCAAAAGGGGCCTTTGGTAAATTCCCTAAGTCTTTCAAATAACATTTAGTATATAATCTATATTTTATTTTATAGTATAAAAAAGAAGTGCATATTAGACCCATCAGTTGGTGTATGGGCCTGTGTTAGGCTCGTGGGCTTGACCTAAATCGGACCTGATCTGAATCTTAGATTCAAACCCGAGTCAGGATATATATTATAGAGTGATGATCCTATAGACTCGAGTCCGTGGGATTTACCACGGACTCGAGGCTAAATCACACACATAATCACATATTTAAGTGAATTTTTAGTTTACCCATGTAGTATTTTAAATGAATTTTACTTTGTAATGTGAAATTTTTTAAAATTTTGTATGTATTGAGGTTTAAGTTTAACATAAAGTTTTCGTATCAATTAAAATTTTCTTTTGTTCAATTAAGGACGTTAATAATTAAGATACGATTTTAACATGAAGTTTTGCCCCAAATAAGTTTTTTGTTTATTTTATGGGTAGATATGGACTTCTAAACATTGATTATATGGTAGGGTTTTAGAATGAATATGTGATTATGTGTGTGATTTAGCCTCGAGTCCGTAGTAACTCTTACGGACTCGAGTCTATAGGATCATCACTCTATATTATATATTTTATAAAAAAAATTACTACTATTCTGTTGTTAGTTAAAGAGGTCTAGGATCGCTCTTATGTAAAAAAAAAAATTACTACTATTTTATTTAATATATAGAAATATTCTTTCTTTTCTTGTCAACCAAACTTCAACAAAATGGAAATGAAGTGAAGTGAATTAAATGCAAAGTCATTATCATTGACGCGTGCCTTAGTGTCATGGTCCATAACAACTTGTGAGGTATTGTCCGCTTTGACCCATTGGATTCCGGCCCAATGGGCCTCACAGTTTTGTCCACAAAAGGCGCCTCACAAGTTCAAGTGGTGTGAACACTTATATCCCAAGACCAACTCTAATACACAACCGATGTGGGATTCATGGCTCACCCCTACAAAGGGATGACAGTGACACTTAGCAAGCAAAGGTTTTGGTGAAGTCAAGAAGTGCATTGCCGAGCAGGTAATGGGATATTTTCAAATTTTATTTCCAAATATCAGCATCGTTTTAGAACTTTATATAACATATTAGAAAGGTAGTCAAAATCAGTGAAATTTCATTGCAAAGTGTATATAAAAAAGACTTCAATAATACAAATTAAGTTTGTCATTTCATGTTTTTTGAAACCGGACCGGATCGGTTCAACTCGGTACCGAACACCTATCTAGTCCGGGGAACTCACAATTGACCTTTTTTACTTAACCGGTTCAATCGCCGGTTGAACCAGATTGAACAGTGGTTGAATTAAGGTGTTAAAAACATACTTTTAATCACTACACCAAGCACTTTTAATTGATATGCATGAACCATATTTAATATTTATAATATAAAACTCTCAATATCTAATAAATAGACCAACTGAACCGCTTGGCTAATTGAACCGGTTAGACCGCCGATTGGAACCTTAACCGATTCATCAACTGGCTCGGTTATGAAAAGCTTGGTCAATTTAGCATTTGATATAATTAAAAAATGACCATCACGTTCTATTTCGCTATTGGTTCTTCTTTTAAAGAAAAAGAATCTATGAAATTAAATGTTCAAAATTCAAAAAAACAATAACTTGGTAGGAAAGTAAAAGGAACTAGCGCCCAATAGGCCAGCTAATGAGGAGAGCGACAACCCCAACGGCTACTTTTGAGACCGACCTTAAACCAACGGCAAAATAAAATCTTCTTATATAAGACCTAACAATCTCAAGTAGATGGAAACTATTCTTGCTTCTTTGATTTTCTTAAGAGTAGAAATTCTTACTTCTTTGATTTCTTGTCTTAAGAAATAACAGAAAAAAAAGTTCAGGTTACCCGAACAAATCTGATCAGGTGAACAAATCTGAGGTGAAAGAAAGTTGTTTCTTCTCGAATTCTGTGAAAGAGAGTTCTTTCTTCTCAATTTCTGGTATTTTCGGAAAAAAAAAAGAAAGAAAGAAAGAAAGATGTTTCGATTTTCGTCTGAATCTTGTCTTCCTTAAGGTTTTAAGTTTAAACCCACATCACAAGAGATTCTGAAGTTCTATATTTACAATAAGGAGCCAGGGGAGCTTTTTGACAAAAAAGCAGGAGAATCCTTCTAGATTTTCACTCGATTGAAGAAGAAGAAAAACTGTGAAAGCATCTGAAGGAAGAAAAAGAAGAAAAACGATGAAAACTACGATAGAACAACTGGATGTGGGTTTTGGGATGGTGGAACAAGAAAAGAGGTTACGAATTCAGAGGGTAATATAATGGGGGTGCATAAGTATTTTGTGTTTGAGCGCAAAGATGGTTCAATCGGAGACAAAGGTTTTAAGTGGATTATGGATCAATACTCATTATCCGATGCCGATGATGTTGTTATTTGTGAAATTAGATATAAAATCCACAAGGAGCAAAGTAGCAAGCGTAAAATGTCATCGTCTTCTGATGGCGGTGTCGGCGTTATCAAGACGGCCTATCTAAAAAAAAAGCTTTACCTTGCCGTTGATCGGAATTCTTCTTTGACTCTGACACAGACACACGTGAAAAAAATTGGGGAAATTGGCCATCTTGAAAACCCAGAGGAAATTATCGAGGCTGTTGATTGGAACAATGATGATCTGGATCAACTACTAGATGGAGGTGAATGGATGAGTTCATCGGACCAACAAAATCACAATGCGTTTTTGGAATATGGCCCTCTCCAAAACCTTGATCAAGGGTTTACTGATGTTTCTTTTAATCCCAATGAAGCTTCTACGATATTGATATTGATTGGGACAAGCTTGATGAAATTACTCATCTTCCTCTGGACTTTAGCTATGGAGATGAATTCCAATTGGAAGCCTAAGTCCTAAATTTTCTAAGCTTTCAACAGATGATGATTGCACCCATTTAAGCTTGATGATGATTGCACCCATTTAATATAGTCTTCTTTTTTTCCTTTTCTTTTTAAATTGTTTAATTCAGATTGTTTTTTTACCAACATTATCTTCTTAATTAATGTTGTTCTTGATTGCAATCATATATAAATATATTAAATAGAAGAAGTTGGAAAAAAGGAAGGTCATTAACTATTGAGGCCTCCTCATTCTGACCAGTGGTATGTGTCCCTAAATGCCATGTGTCCAATTAAAATATTTTGATTGAATTGAATATTTTGATCAAATTAAAATATTAGATTGATTGATTAATTGATTTGAATATTTTGATCAAATTAAAATCAATTAGCATTAATGCTATTTGATTTTTAATTTCATATACTTACTCAACTAATAACATAAATAGGCTTGCTATGATATGTCATATATTAGGTTTTGAAGGTTTTTGTTTCAATTCTCTATTTTGCTTTGACTTCTTTATTTTTTTAAAGGTTGATCGATTTTTTTTTTCGATTATTTATCAAGCTTTTTTTTGTCTTGATATTGTGAAATGATGATTGCTGATAATATGAAGAATATCATTTTTTTTATTATTTTATCAAGTTTTTTTTTATGATTAATTTTTTGTCTTGATTTGTGAAATGATGATTGCTGATAATGTGAAGAAGACTGATTTGTTGTAGGAGGAGGTGCTATCAATTTTGTTTTTGGGTTGATTTGATACCGCTAATATATTATCTTGATTATGAAGGACAAATCGGTCTTTTTTTTTACTGAATCATCATTATCAAGATGATTGCATGATTGCATGGCCTTTATACGCAGAGCAACACTTGAATCGAAACATTTTGGTTCAAGATATGAAGATGGCCATTGCTATGGAGGAAAGAGACAAAGAAGATGGGTTCGTGAGTGGGATTGAGTTGGAGAAATGATTGAGCGAGTTGATGGAATCAAACATGGGAAGGAGCTTAGAAAAAGGAGTTTGGAGATGAAAAATAAGGCTTCAGTTGTTTGGGGTCCAACAGGTTCTTCCCCTACAACACTTGGGAATTTGGTGGAGCTATGGAAGCAAGGTTGATAGAAGGTTGCAGTTGTAGTAAAATTGTCAATAAAATCTATTGCTCTTCACTTTAATTTAGATAATAGTAATAATCTCATACAAGTGGATTGGCCCGCGTTGGCGCGTCGGGCGTTCAGAAATTTACTTCTTTAAACAATTTCCTATACGAATTAAATTGTTTGATGCATAGGAAAATTCGAAAGTATTATGATTTTAAATGTGTTGCATCTTTAGAAGGTTATATTATTAACATTGAGCATATGCCCTAAAGTTAGCAATAAATAGTAAATATTAGTTTGTACATGAACATGTGCAATAGCTTCAATTTTGTTTCCTCCTCTAAAGTGTGTAGCACTTAAACAAAAAAAAGAAGTTTACTCTCTTCTTCATATGGATATTTAGAAATTAATATTAGTTATTTGATAAGACATTGCATCACTGGAAACAAATGGTTTGTGGTCTCTTAAGAATTCACAAATTGCATCATTGGCTAAGTTAACATATTGAAAAACAAATCAATAACTTGATGATTAACCATCTTCGGTTTTGTTATCAAATTAAAATAAACCCTATTTTTAATGTTTTTGGGCTGGCCAATAAGTCCATTTGTTTTCTAAAAACAGTCTTGTCTATAATGGACTGATCATATCATCAGTGTAGGATTTAGCTTTAATTTTTACTTAGAAATTTTATATCAGAGCTTTTAAACTTTTATGCTGCTAACCCACTAATGTTACAATTCTAAATTGTAATTCTTGGGTTGAATAGCATTAATAGACATCGTTAAAAAGGGCTCCCACACAGCATAGGCCTTAGCTAAGTCTTGAAAACTTTCTGTAAATTAAGAAATACTCAACTCAAATCATAGAAAATTCTTTATAAATTAAGAAATACTCAACTCAAATCCTAATCCTTAACTATCTTATCTAACAACTTTGTTCTAACTTAAAAGAAAATATTATTTGTTTTATAGAATAATTAAGTAGAGATAGGGGGATAGGATTTATTATAACATTTATTGTGTGAAAGAATAATTAAGTAGAAATAGGGGGGATATGATTTATTATAACATTTATTGTGTGAAAGGAAACAGATAATTACAAAAAAGGGCTCAAGGGCAAGAACTGGCTAGAAACTAACCTAGGGTCTTCTTAGTAATTTGGCAAATGAGAAAAGACAGAAAAGGACAAAAAAAGTTTAAACCAAGCCTCCTCATCGATCCTCAAAAGGGGCGTTTAGTAATTTCATTGGGTGTTTCAAATAATATGTCGTATATATTATATATTACCTTGATAATGATGATTTTGTTTTGGCTTAATGAGCAAAAAGGTCCCTGAACTTACACCGAACCATCAAATAAGCCCCTACACTTTTTTTTGGCTAAATAAGCCCCTGAACTCTTAAAAAAGTCCAAATAAGCCCTGTTGTTAAGGCTAAATGCTCAAATAAGGACCAAACGTTTCAAGATTTTCTCAAATAAGGATTAAAATACACAATTTCAACAAATTCGAAAACATACTTAATATTTTTTTACAAATTGGATACAATATAAGTTAATACTAGTGTGTGAGATATATATAAATTGAAAAGCACACGATAATTTTATATCAAATTACGTTTAATGAATTTATTTTGATTAGTAGGGTTTGATTTTTAATTAACATGATAATATCATTTTTCTATCAAATTTAACGTGTATGCATGAGAAGCATTGGTTTTCATTTAAGGATTCCCTAATTTGTAAAAATTTGGTTAGTATGTGTTCTAATTTGTTGGAATTGTGCGTTTTGATCCTTATTTGAGAAAATCTTGAAATGTTTAGTCCTTATTTGAGCATTTAGTCTGGCAACAGGGCTTATTTGGCCTTTTTTAAGAGTTCAGGGGTTTATTTGGTCAAAATAAAAGTTCAGGGGCTTATTTGATGGTTCGGTGTAAGTTCAGGGGTCTTTTTGCTCATTAAGCCATTTGGTTTTTGGGTTGATTTGATACCACTAAATTGGGTACAAGGGTAATTGAAGCAGAAGTTGTTACTGGCAGAAATGTGGGTAAACGAGTTTTGATCTACCTGTGTTGTAATGTCTCTTACTGATACGAAATGGCCTTTCACATTGATGCGTAGACAATTTCCATTGAAGGTGTGTTTTGCCATGACTATTAACAAAAGTCAGGGCCAAACCTTCAACCATGTTGGTGTTTATCTACCTAGATCGGTGTTCAGCCACGACCAATTAATTGTATGTCGCTATTTCCAGGGTAACTTCTCAACAAGGATTGAAGATATTGGTTGTTGGATTAGAAAATCATGAACGAGAAGGATGTACCAAAAACATAGTTTGTACCAAAAACATATTTTTTCACGAAATTTTTAATAAGTTGTAAAGTTATTTGTATTCTTATTTCAACAATTAAAATGTTTGGTCTTATCTTAATGTTGTGAGTTCGTGTGGTTAACATTCTTTTTTTTTTAACGGAGTATTGTAAATTAGAAAATACTTGAGGAAATAATGAATCAATTAGTAATTAGAAAACAATAGTCCAAAAGACACCGTCCCAAAAGCTAATGATTATTTAATTTTGCCATAAATAAATGAATCAATTAGTAATTTTATGTTGGTAAAAAAATAAATTGATTGAACATGAAAAATAAATAAATGAATCAATTAGTAATTTTATGTTAGTAAAAAATAAATTGATTGAACATGCAAAATAAATAAATGAATCAATTAGTAATTTTATGTTAGTAAAAAAAATGATTGAACATGCTAAATAAATAAATGAATCAATTAGTAATTTTATGTTAGTAAAAAAATAAATTGATTGAACATACTAAATAAATAAATGAATCAAGTTAGTCGTTAGTTAACTTTGCCAATCAAATTTATAATTGATTGATGATTATTTAATTTTTCCATAAATAAATGAATCAATTAGTAATTATGTTAGCAAAAAAAAAAAAATTGATTGAACATGCTAAATAAATAAATGAATCAAGTTAGTAAAATAATCTATTATGATGGCAGATAACATTTTTATCTATCCACCCAATGCCAAAGATAATGATTGAACATGTAGATTCAATACTCAAAACCACAACCTTCGAAATCGGATGTTCATCAGAAGAGATCAAAAGAGGTTGTCAAAGAGTTACCATCAAAGAAACAATGCACGAGGGAGTGAAATGATTTTCTTTGTACCAAAGACAGGAAAAAATGTTTCTTTTATCTTGAATAAGATGATTAAATGATCCAAACATTTTATTTTATATTGACACATGTCCTTCCAATGATTTTTAAGTCTTTTTTATATTACTAAATTTGTTTATTTTATTATCATGTTGTTCCAATTTAATACTATACAATTTTAACATTATCAATCAATATTTTACACTCCTTAATTTTAAAAAAGGAACAAAAGTTAAAATCGTACGAGATTCCTCAACAGTAATTTTTTTAATTGTTTTTCATCTCCGGACAACGACCGGGTTATAAACTAGTGATTAATAAAAGTTATTAGATATTTGACTCGCGCTTCACGACGGGTTGAGAAGATTATGGAAAGATTGAGTCTTTGTATTATTTATGTCGTGTTTCAGTATATTAATTAAGTGGTTTGTGAAGATTTTGATGTTTCTTTTAGGACACTCTCAATTTTCTGTTTTGTATATATATATTGAATGTTTTGAAGACATGATTTAAGTTACCTAAATAGAATGTCTCAATTCCTTTGTTTAAAAATTATTTAGAATGTTGGTTCTGGATTATATGATCAATATGTGTTTGTTGATTGTATATGGTGTAACCGACTGAGAAGTCAATGTGGAAATAGTTTATAATGCAAATCGTTTGGTTCATTTATGATACGATAAGAAATTTGATTGACAAAAAATATTTTATGAGAAATTTATTTCATGAATGAATTACCAGATTTCTAGCTCTTGACATGACTAATTAGGACAAAATGTTTTCGAGTCCTTCATGAAAGTCGTAGATCATGCAATAACTTTTAACCGACACTTGAATAATTTCAATCGGACAAGTGGATCGAAAATTATACGATATTAAATAGACCGCCAATTGAAACCACAAAATTTCAGAAGAACTTTTTAGAATCAAAACATTAAATTTGGCCTCTGAGTTCTTTAAGAAAGTTGTAGATCATGAAGTCACATTTAAATAGACACTTGAATCACCTTAATCGGACAAATAGAACAAAAAATACAAAATAAAAGTTGAAGCGTTAAATGGTCCAACCCATAATCGTAAAGAATTAAATAGCATAAAGCATAAAGTAATGAGAATCATTTGATAAATAATTCAGCAAAAAAATATTTGTTTATGGAGACCAAACATAAAAAGTCTCTCTTGAACTCTCCACGAAACTCATTAATCAAATTTAGCTTTCAGGCCCTTGAGCACACAATAACCTTTTAACCGACACTTGAACAACCTCAATCGGACAAGTAGACCAAAAATTATACAATATTAAATAGAACGACAATCGAGACCACAAAAATTCATAAGCATTTTTTAGAATCAAAATATTAAAATTGGCTTCTGAGTTCTTCATGAAAGTTGTAGATCATGAAATTACTTTTTAATAGACACTTGAATCACCTTAATCGGACAAATAGAACAAAAAATACAAAAATAAAAGCCGACGCGTTAAATCGTCCAACCCATAATTGTAAAGGATTAAATAGCATAAAGCATAAAAGTATGAGGATCATTCAATAAATAATCCAACAAAAAAATATTTCTTTATGGAGAATGAGCCCCACGGATGGTAAATTTTTTGCAAACTTTCCAAAACGCCCTCAGTCCTTAACAAAAATAACAAAAGAACCAAGTATGAAAATACCAAAATACCCTGGGAATTTGTTCTTGGGTGAATGTGGTGCATCTTATAGCTGGACAAAAGGGTAATTTCCTTTCCAACATAGATGCCTCTGAGTTCTTTATGAAAGTTGTAGATCATGAAATCACATTTTAATAGACACTTGAATTACCTTAATCGAACAAATAGAAAAAAAAATACAAAATAAAAGCCGAAGCGTTAAATCGTCCAACCCATAATTGTAAAGGATTAAATATCATAAAGCATAAAAGTATGAGAATCATTTGATAAATAATCCAGTAAAAAAAAATATTTGTTTATAAAGACCAAAAATAAAAAGTCCCTCTTGAACTCTCCACGAAACTCATTAATCAAATTCAGCTTTCAGGCCCTTGACGAAAGTCGTAGATCACACAATAACCTTTTAACCGACACTTGAACAACCTCAATCGGACAAGTGGACAGAAAATTATACAATATTAGATAGACCGACAGTTGAGACCACATTCATAAGTATTTTTTAGAATCAAAACATTAAAATTGGCTTCTAAGTTCTTCATGAAAGTTGTAGATCATGAAATTACCTTTTAATAGACACTTGAATCACCTTAATCGGACAAATAGAACAAAAAAATATAAAAATAAAAGCCGACGCGTTAAATCATCCAACCCATAATTGTAAAGGATTAAATAGCATAAAGCATAAAAGTATGAGGATCATTCGATAAATAATCCAACAAAAAATATTTCTTTATGGAGAATAGGCCCCACGGAGGGTAAAATTTTACAAACTTCCCAAAACGCCCTCAGCCCTTAACAAAAATAACAAGAGAATTTTTTTTCTTGGGTGAATGTGGTGCATCTTATAGCTGGACAAAAGGGTAATTTCATTTCCAACTTTAATACCCTCTGTCCCATATTATCTGTCCCTTTTGGGCCAAACTAATCATGCATTTAACCATTAATTACAAAAAATATATATACAATCAATTTTTCAAAAAATATTTTTTGAAAAGTTTAAGACTTAACTTAATCAAAACATAATTTTTTAAAATTTATTTTTATATATATATTTTTTATAATTAAAGGTCAAAGTTAGGAAACTTTGACCCAAAAGGGACATATAATATGAGACTGAGGGAGTATATGTAATAGATATGAATCATAAACTTTCGCCATCAATTGTATTTGTTTCTATTACCAACAATTAGCAATGTGAACTTAATTTGATAGACTGTTTCCATATTTTTAATTCCAAACCAAGATTTTGTTTAGCACCTGCACAAAAATTTACAATTAGAATGCACTTCACAAACGTGATGAGAACGAGAGAAAGAGAGATGAATGGCAACTGAATTGTAATAGCATAACAACAATACAATTACTTTGCAGCCATAAATGAAACAAAAGAAACACTTTCCAGCAATAAGATTCATTAATGTAAAAACTAGTTCAGTGGAAAGAACATTGCATTCTTAGTGGGTATTTTCTCTATTCAGTCTACCTCACAATGCCTTATAGAAAGAGGAAGTGAGATTGTATATAATCAAGAAGAATAAGCAAAACATCAAACATGGAAACAAAAATAAAGATAGAATTGCAAAGATTTTACTATTACTAAAAGCAAATCAAAGGCAACAAGTAAGAGACTGTTGTTCATATGGGGCATGTT
This sequence comes from Corchorus olitorius, assembly GCA_001974825.2. Taxonomy (NCBI): domain Eukaryota; kingdom Viridiplantae; phylum Streptophyta; class Magnoliopsida; order Malvales; family Malvaceae; genus Corchorus; species Corchorus olitorius. Next base: position 24,709 of record AWUE01022992.1, read on the forward strand.
ATTTAGTAAAATAGGATACATACATCATATAATAGCAATATATGAAATCTTAAATCAACAACACTCTAATTAATCAAAAGAAAATTCCAAGAAGCACCAGCTTCAATATATATGATTTCAGTGGGTATTTTTAAACAAGAAATTCAATTAAAATGATTTCAGCTTCAATTAGTTGCTTGGGCTTTTATAATTGAACCAAGTTTTGGCTTTACAAAACCAACATTATGGTCCCTTAACCCATTAACCAACCACATACAAAAGTTACGAACAAAAATGGGGAGCAAAAGCATCTTCCTAGCTAACCTTTTGCAAACTTGTATAGATAAGAAATCTTTGCTACCAGGCAAAGCCCTCCATGCTTACCATTTCCGTACTGACCTTGTAGCCAGCACTTTCCTGTGTAACCGTCTCAGTGAACTCTATTCCAAATGAACTCTAGCTCAAATGCAAAGACCCAATATCAGCTCACCACATGTTCGATCAAACCCCTCAAAAAGATATATATATATATATATATATATTCCGGGAACGCCATCTTGAGTTGCCATTGTAAGTCGGGAAACTTAAATTTTGCACGTAAAGTGTTCGAACAAATGCCTGAAAAAAAGTCGTTTCGTGGAACAACTTGATTAGTTTAATGTCAGCAAATGGGTACCAGGAACAAGCATTGGATGTTTATAAAATAATGGTTGCGGAAGGTAATTTGCCCACCCATATTACTTTTGCTAGTGTTTTGAGTGCTTGTGGAAGTGTTTTGGATTTGGAACTTGGGAGGAGATGTCATGGTCTTGTTATTAAAATTGGTCTTGATAAGAATATATTTGTAAGCAATGGGTTGTTGTCTGTTTATGCTAAATGTGGGGTTATGAGGGAAGCTGTTAAGGTGTTTAAGAGCATTGATAAGCACAATGAGGTTACTTTTACAACTATGATGGGTGGTTTATGAGGCTTTGGAAATGTTTTGAGTGATGCATAGGAAATGGGTTCAAATTGATTCTGTTTCTTTGTGGGCTGTTTTTAGTTTTTGTGCAAAGGGGGGAGAGTTTTAAGAATTTGGTTGTTACGAGGAGAATGATAGATTTTTGTGTAATGTAGTACTGGGGGAACAAGTACATAGTCTTGTATTCGAGCTTGGGTTCGACTGTGATTTTTATTTGTGTAATTCGTTGCTTGATATGTATGCTAAGAAAATGGAAATATGACAAGTGCTGAGATAGTTTTTAGTTGATGCAACTAATTATAAGAGGATTGTTGGCAACAACTTGGGTGAAGTTAGTGTTGTTTCTTGGAATATTATGATAGCTGGGTCTGGCCAGAAAGGACAAAGTCAGAAAGTTGTTGAGTGTTTGCAAAGAATGTAGAGTTGTGGTTTTGAACCTGATGATGTTACTTATATTAATATGCTTGCAGCATGCGCCAAGTGTGGGGATGTTGAAACTGCACGTTGGATGTTTGATAGCTTGTCATGCCTGAATGTCATTTCATTGAATGCTATACTCTGTTACTAGTCCCAAAATGAAAATCACAGAGAAGCAATAGAGCTTTTTAGGAAAATGCAGTTTCAGAGCATAAAACTTGACAGGACTATTGCGACTATTATCTTTGGCTCATGTGCTGCAATGGACTTTGTGGAGGGTGGAAGACAGGTCCATGCTGCCTTGCAAAAAGTTGCTCTTCATACTGATGTTTATATTGCTAATGGACTGATCAGCATGTACTCAAAGTGTGGGAAGATAAAAATGGCAGAGCATATATTTTCTTGTGTGCCAGAACCAGATATCGTCTGTTGGAATTCTATGATTGCAGGTCTTACACTGAATTCAACAGGGTAGGATACTGCCTACTGAATTCTCTTATGCAACCATACTCAGTTGTTGTGCCAACTTATCTTCTTCATTTCAAGGGAGGCAGGTTCACTCTCTGATAGTAAAGGATGGTTATTCAAATGATGTCTACGTAAGCACTGCTCTTATTGATATGTATTGTAAATGTGGTGACATAGATGGCACACGAAAGTATTTTGATATGATGCCTTTGAGAAATACTGTTACATGGATTGAAATGATACATGGATATGCTCAAAATGGACTTGGGGATGAGGCTATTCGTCTGTCTCAAGACATGGTTTCATCAGGTGAGAAACCTGATGGCATAACCTTTATTGCTGTTTTGACTGCTTGTAGCCACTCGGGATTGGTACATCTGTAGCTGCTGCTTCTACATTGGACTTGTATGCTACAGATTCATATCATAGTCGCTATTATGGTGGTTCATTGGTGGAATCTTACCTGCCACGTCCAAGAGGAGAGGCACCCCTGATAGAGACCAACCTTTGGAGGAGAGAAAACAATGAAATGGATAAATTGCAGCCCACATATGCTTCTGATGCTTTAGCATATTATAACCAGATGCATTGTAATCAAGATTTTAGGCCTGAAGCTGCTTCTATATCAGTTTCATCCCGGTATTCTTTTGGGGGTGCATCTTTGTCTTTCGTTGAGTCCGAGCTGGATTATCCTATCTCTCCATACCTTTAACTTGAGACAGGTCTTCTTTATAATTAATAAATTATTGTTTTTCCTGTTATTAGTATTCCTGCAAGTTGCTGAACTTCGTTAGCCATCTTCATCACAAATAATTAGCAATTTGCTACTATGTAAATCAATGATCTACAAGGCTAGTTGAAAATGGCTTCTCGGGTGAACCTGGTTGAATCTGTGTGTCTTCTAGCCCGTGGCAACCTAATCATTCAGCTCTTTGATTAAAACATTTGTTTAGCCACGTTGTGTTTTGAGATCTGCTGGTGTTGGCTAGATTGAACTAAGATTTGACTGGATTGCTTCTTCATAGTAAAACAGGTTTTCCTTCTAGGATGAACTTATGCAATTGAGTTAAGGATTGAGATCCCCATATTACTTGTTAAATACTTTGAATTTTTAATCGTAAATGCAAATGAAATTATCTAGAAAAGAAACAATCTAAATTATACATACATTTATTGCAAAAAGAAAATTATACATACTCCCTCAGTCCCTAATTAGATATCCACCCTTGGTCAACTACTCACAATATTTGACCGTTATTTATTAAAAAAATATATAAAATTTAATTTTAAAAAACTATGTATTAGAAAGCTTGTAATTCAAAGTTTATAAGTGTTATTTTAAAAATTATTTTGCTTTATATATTTTTTATAAAGTATGGTCAAAATTTGATGTTATTTGACCAAAAATGAACATCTAATTGGGGACGGAGGGAGTACATCTTATACATATAATGAAAACAATGTACACTACAAAAATGGTAACTCTTTAAATGTTGAGGCCTCCAAATCTCGACAAGTGGCATGCTTCTATTGACACATTAGTATGTAATTAAAAATTTTCTTTATTAAAATTTTATTTTAAAATATTTCAATTAATTAATATATTGACTTAAGAGTTAAGAGTTTAATAGAAATTTAAATAATTTTAACAATCAAATATTAATTGACAATTTGCTCAAAAAAAATATTAATTGACATTGTGTCCATATTTTAATCATCACTCTCATTATATCTTACCATTCAGAATCATGTTTCTTAAATTATTCTAATTATATGTGGCAATAAAACCCATATGTTTCCTAACCGTGTAAAAATTCAACACTATTAAATGTACATGTTTAATGAAACAGATGCCATTATTTTTGCACAATCATACCATTAAATATATACTACTAAAATTGAAAACTAAATTACCGCAAAAAAGTTGAAAATTATATTAAGAACTTTATATTACTCCATATATAAAGAATTCATAATTATGTCACTTTTCTTCCCATTTACAATTCTGATATAATCTGAATTTATATTAGACAAAAGTCTAGAGTATTAATCCTTAATTGATGCCTCATTTGGTAATTATTTTTAAAATTATTATGAAACCATCAATTTATGCAATTAACTTTAAATACCGGTTTCATTTCATTAAATATATATCCTCAATTGTGGAAATTATATTAATTACTATCAATTACACCGTTAAATTTCAATTTGATTAGTATCAATTCCATTTGATCAACCTTTATTAAATTTTTGTTTTAACATGCATTTTCCCTTAAAAAGTGATTCTTTCATCTATATAAACACCAATAGTTCTTTTGAAATTTGCCACCACTCTACAATTTTCATTCATTTTTTTGTCTCCCTTTATTTTTCAAATTTTGTTCAAGTTTCTTTCTTCTTATTCTCCTCATTTTTTTTCCTTCTACCTTTTATGATCACAAATCTTATAGTATTCAATTTTTTTCCCTGTTAGATGAGATGATTCTTTCATAGCCAATTTTATCGCAAATATGTTAAGACGCGGGGTTTAAGGGTTGACATGTGTCCGCTTAGGGAATATATATTAATATTAAATATTTAATTAATTATGAAATGGGGTATGTGTCAATTTCTTAACCCGCTTATAAATATTCATTTTAACTAATATTCAATTCAATCAAAATCAATTCATTCATTTTTATTTTACTTTACATCAAGAATATTTTTTTTCTTCCTAATTTACCTAATAATGTAGAGAAATAATATACAGGTAGGCTAAAGTTAAAACTTTAAATGGAGTTAATTTGATGGAATAATTAATTAAAGGAAAATTTTAAAAATTAGATATTAGGGTAATAACTCCACCAAATTATCTCAAGTTTAGGGATAATAATACCTCACCATTTTTCTCCCATTTACATGGAATCTTTTATTGGTAAAGTCAAACCATGCAGTCTAACTAACAATTCATGAAAAGTTAATTTATCAAATTATGAATAAATTAAAAGGATATATGAAACGATAATAGGAGAAATTAGTATAGCAAATAACAATATTAATTTTCAATTATTAACATTTCAAACTAATACTTATGGTCAATCTATTATCTTTATTAAGTTAACGTAAGGAGTGGTAATGAAAAAAGTTGCATAAATTTCTAAGGATGAGAGGTCACTAAATTTATATATGAAGTCCTAAGAAATTGTGGTGACATTTTTTTTATTAAATGAAAATTATACTATCCATTGTCAGCGGAGTTTAGCAGACTGCATATGCGGGCTTAAAGAGTTGACATGCGTTGCATTAGGTTATATTTCTTAACATTAAATACATGATTAATTGAAAAATTATACACTCCACAATTAGCAAGATTAACATTAAAAACATCAAAATTAACTTTGGAAAGAAATTATCACCTAAATTAATAAGATTAATACATATTTGGGATATATAATATCTAAAAAGGCAAGGTAAGTAAAATTTTCAAGGAATAGTGGTTACTAATTTTGGTAACATGTAGTACTTTTTTTTTTGTTGAATATCTAATATATGGAAATTATACAATATACTGTTAGTAGAGTTTAGCAAACTGCACATGCGGGGTTAAATGGTTGACCTATTTCTTCTTAGGGAATAGTTTTGAATATTCGGGTTTATTGTATAGGGTTGAGTTAAAAAGTAACGTGTATAATGTTGAACATCACAACAATTAAATTAGCAAAAGAACTAAATTATTGAAAGACTTTTATGGTCACTGAAAAACTTGATAAGGTTACAAAATTTTTTATTATTATTAAAAATATTTATATGGTTACTAAAATTAGTCAAAAAAATAAGGTTTACTAAATTGGTTAATGAGATTTTTAAATTATAAAAGAAATAAAATACAAGTGATACACTACGAAAACAATATACACTACGAAATTGTTAACTCTCTATAAGGTTAGCTAAAAAATAAGATTACTAAAATTGAATTAGTTTAGTTGTTTTTATTTTCGTAGTGTACTTCTAAAATTGAATTATTATGTGATTAATGAATTATTCATAAATAAATTATAATTTTAAACATTTATTTTAAAATTTGAATAAATCCCTATACAACGCACGGGTTCTAACCTAATTGTATAACTATAATCAAATGAAGCTATAGATAACTTTAGTTAATTTATTTATATTTGATTCTAGTATGGCCAAAGCTGGAACCACCGGATGACTTGCGGTCTTTCTTGGAAGCTGATTCAAGAAGAGTAGTCTATTCTAGGGGCTTCAGAGAGCTAATTAATTTATGTAATCTTTTTTAGCTTTCGTTTATCTACTAAAAAACCCAAGAGAGAGTGCATATTAGACCCATCAGATGGTTTATGGGCCTGTGTTAGGCTTGTGGGCTTGACCTGAATCGGACCCGATATGGATTTTAGGTTTAAACTTGAGTCGAGAACTCGAGATATATATTATATATTTTATAAAAAAATATAATTAGAAATTTTTTCTTTTCTTGTCAACCAAACCTCTAAAAATGGAGATGAAGTGAAGTGAATTGAAAGTCCATTTATATCAAATGGACTCGTGCCTTAGCAAGCCGACCTTTTGCTGAAGTCTCAAGAAGTGCATTGCCGAGCAAATAATGGAATTTTTTCTCCTTTTATTTCCTAATTGGCTAATTTCATGTCACCTTAATCGACGACTCAAATTAACTCGAAGTCGTCCAAGTTAAAGAATGTTAGGATTAAGTTTGGTTAACTTCTTCTTGAATCTGAAAAGTACTTTATTTGAGGAAAATGTTTATAATTTTAAATTTTTCAATAATTTTAATTATTCTTTTTCACAATGTCATTTTTCTTTTTCTTTGCCAAATATATCAGCATCGTTTTAGTTAATATAAGACATTGGAAAGGTAGTCAAAATCTGTGAAATTTCATTGCAAATTAAAGTATATAATATATAAAAAAAAGACTTGAATAATATAAAGTCTGTCGATTTATTCGATATAATTAAATATGAGCATCACGTTCTAAGTCACATATACATTATTCAAGTTTGTTGTCATAAATAAAACCTAGAATTTTCTTGGAAATTGCACGAGAAGTAGAAAGCTAATTTTGATCATTTTATATATATAAATGGATTACATACTGTATTTTCCAGTATCAACTAGCAATAAAAATTGCCCACTGATCCCTCAAAAGAAAAACAAATGCCCACTGATTACAAAAAATGATACTATATATATAAATATGCTAGCTACTTAATTTTAACTTTGCATGTTCTGTTTTGTTTCTCATGTTGGGATCCTTTTCTTGAGAAATATAAAAAAAAAAAAATAGTGGTAAACAACAATTTAGATCCAGTTTGGAAGCCCTTATAGCATGCAGCGATTTGGAAACAAGGAAAGCTTGGCAATTATTTTGTGGTTATTGAATTGATTTTCTAAATAATTTATGTGACTTCTTGCAAAAAATAAATAAATTTATGTGACAAATTATGACATCAATCAAATTATGGTTCTTAACTTGGTGCCAGAAAAAAAGAAGATCAAGTACATGATAATCCGTTAATTATTGGAAATCCTCAAAATCAACAGGCCCAACCTTATTCGGGCAAGATCGACAGGGCGGCGCCGCCGCTTCATATGATAGTACAAAATATTTTGTATTGTACATAATACGCGCTTAATTAGGTCTTTGTCTAGTCAACCACTAAAATGCTAGGAAGGTCGTTGTCCTAGTTTTAGGGTTATCCAATATAGGTCTTTGATTAGTTAATTATCCGTTAATTATGCTAGGAAGGTCACTATTGATCCTTCACGCCGGTTAAATTCTTACCAGCAGGTAACATGGAGCTGCTACTTAATTAAAGTTGGTTCAAACTTGGGAGGGCTAGTATATACTTAATTGAAACATGTTTCCGATCAGATATTTCACCAAGCTTGAATTCCAATATAGTTTTCCATGTTCTAGTTTTACCACTCCCTCCGTCCCTAATTAACTATCGGTTTTTAGTCAACCAACTCCAAACTTTGACAGATTAAAGCGTAGCATTTTATGCCTCACATAAGGCTACTTAAGCTACTTAATTAATTGCTTAAACAGGTAACAGGTTGAAGGAATCCTTGCTATACACACAATGTTGCTCTGGCAGGACCAACACACTAATTATTTGGCCAAGTGATGAACAATATTATACCTTAAACAAAGTATTAGTATACCCTGAACTCCTTTTCATCCTTGAAGCGTGTAAAGTGTAAAGTTGTCGCATTTTTATGGTGATTTTTGTCAAAATGATGATGACAAACACCATAAAAGGAATGTGGCGTAATTTCCCTCGTAGAATAGAAGTAAACAACTCAAATCTCTTTGAATCGAAGGAGTTAAATTCAAACCATGCGTATTAATTATTAGCCTAATGCGAATAGAATAATCCATTTCAATTTTACAATGTCTATCGTATCTATATTTCATTTTTTTCAGCATACCTAAATCTTTACAGTGGGCATTCATTATAGACGGATTACAAGCAAAATGGTAGTAGAGAAAAGGACACATGGGTTACAACTTACAAGGTATATTATGGATTGTTAATTAAGGTCGCTAGCTTTCGCCTGTGGATTTTACATTACTAATAATACGCGCTTAACTAGTCTTTGTCTAGTCAACAATAAAATAGAAATAGGGCACCGCACGTTTATGCATGCCATTTGACTAGTTGGTTTTTTTTTTGTTCTTTTTTGGGCCAGATGCCATTAATTAGTTGAAGTGAACATCATATATACCTAATAAATTAGTTTTACCAAAATTAGCAATTTGAATTGATTGCACGCAACTCTTTATTCCAAAAAATGGTTTTCCTTATGATTTTTCAGGTGAATATAGGTCGATTAAATTTAATACAATAGTTATTGCCAAAAAAAAATTTTAATACATTGGTTGAACAACTTCAATTCTATTTCTTTTAGGCATAAATACCATTTTGTACCCTTAAATTTGTACGGACTGATACTTTGTATCCAACTTTTTTATTTTGATCAAAACGCACCCTAAAGTTTTATTTTTGTGCCACTTTGCACCCTCCGTCACGATAGGACAAACAACTCTATCACGGTGTCTAACGTGGTACGCCACGTGTACCAAAAAGCGACACGTGGCACGCCACATGTACCAAAAAGTGACACATATCACGTTATGTGTACCAAAAAGTGACATGTGGCATGCCTCATGCACAAAAAGGACACGTGCCACGTGTCATTTTTTGTCCACATGGCATGCCACGTCGGACACTGTACTGATCCGTTTGTTCTACCAGACAGAGGGTGCAAAGTGGCACAAAAATAAAACTTTAGGATGCGTTTTGATCAAAATAAAAAAGTTGGGTGCAAAGTGACAGTCCGTATAAACTTAAGAGTGCAAAGTGACATTTATGCCATTTCTTTTATATATAAAATAATACTAATATAATTAAGCATTGCTGTGAGTTTTCTTTTAACCTTATTTTATTATTAATTACTTCTATATATTTTGTTTTTGTCTATGTAGTATGTACTCTGTAATACATTATTTCTTTCAACCATTGAGGAGATCGAATCTATATGAAATAATTAAATTGCGCCTATAGTGGCCAAAGGACCCAGACCCAGAAATTTCATTGAAAATACAAAGGGGGTTTGAATAAATCCAAACAAGTATTCCACAAAACGTTTGTTGGAATTAGAAAATTCAATTTCTCCATATAGATAAGATAAATATTGACTTGTACACTTGTGATGGGTTTTCATGTACGTAAAGTTTCATGCAATTACATGTCTGAGTTTCCAAATTCATGCACTAAACAATAGTCTTTTCCTTCCTTTTTTTTTTTTATGCTTTTCATTGACTTTTCATGAATTTCGTTGTAACTGTTCTATTTCTACTTGACAAATGATAAATCAAAAATCAATTTTCTTTTGATTGTTAGAAATATCGCCATAGCTGACATAGAAGCAATGACGCAAAACCGAGTTAATTGTTGTTGGCTTATCCATCTTGTTCCTTGCTAACGGGGAAAACTCTCTTCTATAAATAGGAGATGGAGATCAGGTGACCAAATGAAAGAAAAGGAGCGAATAAGAATTCTATAAGGACGAAGGCGATTCAAGAATCCTTTTTAAGTACTCCGGACTTAATCTTGTTATTATCATCCCGATAACTTAGTAGATTAAATCTTAATCATCTTGTGAGTTATATGCATGGCTTCTCAAAATATTCATGTAAGTTCTTAATTGTTACTATTTTTCTTTTTTTGGTCTATATCTATATACATAAAATTGAATGATATACATATATGCTGACTCCTTATAAACATTTAAAACTGTTGTGAGCTTTTTTTTTTTTGGATTGTGAAAAGGTATTTGAATAATCCTCCTTATCAAGGGAGGAGTATATACTAACCGTTGAATTTGTTGTTTCTTGTGAGGGGTGGGTGTACTCTTTTTCCTTTTTGAGGATTTTTCCCATTGAATTTTTTACTCTTGAAGGTTTTAATGAGACATTCCTATGTACCCCTCGTTTGTTGATCAATAAATTGCTTTTCAAAAAAAAAAAAAGTTGAATCAAATGTGTTTTAGATAGTACCATTTAATTTGCTAATTATTTCAAACAAAATTTGCTAGCCTTGAATGGTAGTATAAAGTGTTTTTTTTTTGTCTTCTCACTTTTCTCCAATTTTTTTATTTTTAGTTAGTATTTGGTACTGTGAGTATAGTTTTTGGATTCCACAAGCGGATTTAAATGTTGACAAGTATCTCATTTCAGAATTAATTAGATTTTTAATATTTCAATCTAGTCTCTAAGGGAATACATGTCACCATTCTAGACCCGCACGTGCAGTCTGCTAAACTCCACTGAACATGTATTGAATAATTTTCCTTCTATTTTATTGTAACGATTTTTGTAGGCCTAGCACTCAAAAGTGATCCCTTTTAATTAAAAAGTGAAATATTAAAATCCTCAAAATGTGTTACTCCATCCTTTCTTATTAAATTTTTCAAAAAAATTATACAATACATTGTCGATGGAGTTTAACATACTAGACATGCGGGAGTTAATGGTTGGCATAGCATGTGTTCTTTATGAAATAGTTTTTAATATCAAATACAAAATTAATAATTTTTAATATTAAATATAAAATTAACTAAAAAATGTCCTATACGTCAAGATCTTCACCCACTTATGGAGTTTAAAGTTTTACAAATTTTACGCTCATCCAAATTTTAATTACTACTCCTCAATGTAACTAATCTCTGCACTTCTTTCCTTTTAAATACTACAAATTTAAGTAAAGGAGAATTCAACTTCACATCCTTTTTGTTTTCTTAATATTTCCTATTAGGTCAACACAAAGATGAAAGATTTCATGATTTTTAATTGATTTTTTCTCATGAAAATCTTGTTTCTCTCCTAAATATTGACATTAGGAATAATTTTCATAACTGCACAATTACTTAAGATATCAAAAACCTCATTTATTATTATTATATCATATTATCATTATTCGTAGTAATTATTTTCATAATAATTAATTACTAATAATTTTTAGAATGCCTCTCTAACACTCTCTTTCCTTTCTCTTTTTTAGGTATAAAATAATCAAACTCCCAAACCTACACACTAAACCTATGTTATAATCTAAAAAAAATTCTAATCCGAATCTCAATTAGAATCAATTAATTCATTTTATTGAGAAAACCAATTAGTTTTCTTCAACAATTTTTTTTTTAAAATTCTTTATAGAAAAAACCCAAGGTTTCGTTTCTTGACTCATTTTTTGGAAAAAAAATAGATCGAATGTTTTGCAATTGTTAACCAAAGCAAAGCAAAGGAAAGACTATATTTTGACAATATTTACATATTCTTTTGACCAAAATTTTATGTTTTGACTATGCGTTGACATCTTGACCGTACACAACCAAAACCCATTTTATTTGCTCCTTTCTAGTTTTTACTTTTTACTTCGACCAAGTGTAAAAAATACTAAAAATTAATTAACGTTAACTTTTTTTTTCGATACCAATTAACGTTAAATTAAATATCCTCAATTTCGGGATTAAATTCTATATCTCCTTTCTTCTTCCTTTCCTCTGAACTTTCCGGGCAAATTCTTCTTGAGAAACAACCAGAAATTCAACTTCTTTTTATTGTGGTAGGATTTTAGTGGTATATAAATATCAATCCAAAGATACTTTCTTTGCAACTTGCGAGGCAAGCAATTTATACACACAAAGAGCCCAACTCAAATTTTAAGTTTCAAGAATTGTTTAAAAGTTAGGGTTTTTGTTTCTTTCACTGTTAAGAACCACAATCTAGAGAGAGAAAAGAGAAAAAGACATGGGGATTTGCTTTTCTGGTGACCTTAAAGGAGGCAAACAAGCAGTTGGTGGGGTTCATGGTGGACCAACGGCCAACAATAATGCAGGGAATAACGATGCTGTCGATCACTTTTTCAGAGCCCGTGGACAATATCCTCTTTCTACTCAAATTGAGGTATAATTTTCTTTTATACGTATTTGATTGTTTATAATTTCATCTTTATTTGCTAATTTTGTCTCTCTCTATAAAGGTTTCAATAGTGGTTTTACATCACTGAGTTAATCGTATGCCCCCTGTTTAGTACTTCACAAAGGAACTTTTGAACTTTAAAGATTAATTACTCTATCTTTTGACACTAATGTTTAAGTTGTGTGTTTTGTCTATGTTGGATGGATTAATGAGATTTATTGATTCTTAGTTGGATTGACGACATTGAGCTTTGCCCATGATTTGGGTTTTACTGTAAAAGACTTACCTCTGCTTTGAATGTTCTTCAGTAGCAAAAATTGTTATTCACTGACTGGATAGTTTTCATGTTACGAATTCCCTGTTCCACCTTCTAGTGCTCATGTATGCATAGTACTGGTTCAGTGTATTCTGTGACAATGCTGATGATTTTCACCCTTAAATGGTTTTGTGTTCTCTGCATCAGTCACCACTTCAATTGATTTTTTTGTTTTGTTTTTGTCTTTTTACTTATTCTATCACTGCTTAATTGATGTCACGATTGTGATTTTTTGTTTGTTTACTTAGCTAGTTTAGGCCACCCCATTGAATCAAAATAATCCACTTCCAAACTTTTTCCTGCCTGAAACATGATAAGATTCTTGTTATCTTGACGCTTATTCAAATTGCTGGCTGAGAGGCAAAAACCATTAGTTAAGTCATTTGGTTATATAAATGTTAAGCGATGAGAAAGTTTGACATGCTATACATTTTTAGTGCCTTGTTTATACATTGCATGAGTAGGTTTTGTATTTGGGGGGAGTCAGGATTTTTTTTCCCACTTGTTAAATGTCTTATTGGCTAGGTCCTACTAGGCCTAGGGGGTTGCACTTTTCAGTATCCTTAATAGAAGAAATAACTAATAAGTATCGTAATGAATAGATCAAGCTATCAACTATTAGCTTTTCATGCTTAGGGTATCATATCATCGTGTCTCTTACTACTTACAGTGATATAATTTTCATAATCCGAAAAGATTGTGCACCTATCTTCATGCACATAAGGGTCAAATATTATAATTCTCTTGTTCCTGCAAAGAATGCATAGGTGCACTCATTTGTTCACTATTGTGTTAGTACTAAGTTCTTTCTTGATGCTGAAGGAGCAATGCTGTGATGTAGTTGGTATATATATGATACATTTAACTGTGCAGCTGGGAACTTTGGCCGCAAAGATGGTGATCAGTTTTATAATTGGTACAAGAACATTGCTGCTTATGATGTACTAACATGATTCAAATGTGCATTGCAGTTGTCTCTGTCAGCTTCAAAGTTATTGGATCGTGACATCACTTCAAAAGTAAGATTATGGATATGCTTGTTTCTTGATTTTGTATTTTAGTTTGTATTCTGACATTTTTATCTGCCTTTGTTTTGATTACAAATTTCGGAATTCTATGACCTCAATAAGAAACCTCATTAATGTTCACCATCACAACTTAAGATGCATAGAACATGCCATGCATCATAGTCCATAGATACTTTCAAATTCAAGTCTGCCACTGCTTCTGAGATTTGCATCATAAAGCATAAACTGACTTCACAGTTGCAAGTGCTCTTAGAGGTTTCATCTGATACAGTTTGTTGTTGTCCTTTAGAGTGATCCAATGGCAGTTCTGTATATAAAGAAAAGGGATGGTATGCTAGAGGAGCTTGGTCGCACAGAAGTCATAATGAACTGTCTTGATCCAGCTTGGATTGAGAAGATTAATGTTGCTTATCAGTTTGAGATTGTTCAATCTTTGGTGTAAGATTTATATTCTCTCAAGTGTCTATATTGTTCAGATATATTATGTTCCAAATATATGGTAATTTTGTATGTGGGTTGTGAGCTGACGTTTCCTTCCCCCCTGTTCCAGTTTTCGTGTATATGATGTTGATACAAAATATCACAACAAACCTGTGAAGGTATGTAACAATTCATTTTTCAAGGCTTTGTCTATTATTTAATTTTCCAAATTTAATGATGAATGACACTGTCGGATCCTGCAGAGATATTAGTAGACAATCTGACAATGTCACGTTTAGAATGACATCTCTTAGAAATGAAACTCCTTCCTAGCTTTTAGAGATGAAACTCCTTTTCTAAATAAATTTACTAATTTCATTAATAAAACACTTGAAGTATCATAAAACAATGAATGCCAATGAGTGTGGAGGTAATATAAAGGTGTTTTACTAATGCTTACCGCTGGATTGAAGTATGAAAAGTGTCCAAATAGTGAAATGAATTGGTATTTTTTCAATAAAGATCGTTGGTCTTGGAAAATCAGTGTTAGAGCTTCTGTTTTTGCCCTTCTTTCAACATATGAATTTACCATGAAACAGGATAAGTTTTACTGCTCACTTTGATTCAAGAAAGAAGCAAGCAAAGAATTTTTTGGACTTAAAAGTGGTAATGCGTAGCTTATTATTTTGACTGAATAACATTTGAATTCATAATCATCCAATACTTTTGTGTTAATACTTTAAATGGCTGTTCAAATTTGCTATAAAGAACTTGATGATTATAAGAAGTAAGACCGATAGCAATTACACATCTATTCACTCAACACGGAGGCTTAGAATAGATACAAAAGGTGGGGATTGAATTTGGGAGGAAAACTTTGAGAGAAATCTTAGGAGGAATATTACAAATTAGCAGGAATGCTAGTATCAAAAAGTTCTGGTTCTTTGGTGCAGTGTCCAAAGTTTACAGAAATTTGCTGAACTTGAAGGCTGAATTATATTTTCGAACTTTTGTTCTGTTTTGCTTTGTAGGCGCTAAAGTTGAATGAGCAAGAATTTTTGGGAGAAGCCACCTGTGTTCTGTCTGAGGTGAGTTGCATTGCATCGAGTACTCCTTGTATTTTGATATGTGTTTCTTTAGTTTCAACCTGGAAAATACTGGTTAGAATTGTTTAATTTGTATCTATTGTCTTCCAACTTTGAAGGAATGTCCTTGAAAAACCTACTCTACCCTTCAATTTATACTACAAATTATGCTAGTTTTCCATTGTCTTATTCAATTTATAATGATTGGTTAAATAATGCTTATTCACTTTTGCTTGCAGATAGTGACCAAAAGAGATCGATCTCTAACTCTCAAACTCCATAGCAAAAATGGGCCTGGAGGTTTGAGGGACTTGGGGACAATAACTGTACATGCTGAAGAAACTTTTGCGTCAAGGATGGCAGTTGAAATGAAATTGCGTTGTTCCCAGTTGGATAACAAGGACATGTTTTCTAAAAGTGTATGTACTCTTGATGTAGCTAGTTTGGTCTTGTGCTCGTGGATCTATGTGTTCTAACTTCCATTGTATACTATTTTCTTATAGGATCCTTTCTTGAGAATATCTAGAATAAGTGAAAACGGAATTTTTGTCCCAATCTGCAAAACAGAGGTGATAAACAACAACTTAAACCCAGCTTGGAAACCCTTACATCTGAGCATGCAACAGTTTGGAAGCAAGGCAAGCTTGCCATTTTTTATGATTCTTTTGGTCTTACTGAATCTATAAGACTTTTGCCACCATATATAGTTACTAATCTATGTTCTATGTTGATTTCAGGATAATCCATTACTTATTGAGTGTTTTGATTTCAACGACAGTGGCAATCATACGCTCATTGGGTAAATTTTTCTGGTCTCTGCATTGTTGATTTTATTCGTTTTTAGATTTACTATTTAAATTGTTTGACTCCTGGGATGAAAATTAAAACTGATTTTGGGTTTCTTTATGCTTAATCAGCAAAGTGCAGAAATCATTTTCTGAGTTGGAAAAGCTTTGCAATCACAAAAGTGGTACAAATTTGGTTTTCACATCTCGTGGTGGTCAGGAGAAGGTTCTCATCTATGATTGACATCGGATATTTTACCTATAAAATGCTTGAATGTTTATATTAAGTGTGCTTAATATTTATGTTGGGATCAGATTTTGAAGGGCCAACTCTTTGTAGATCAATTCATTGAGAAGGATCAATTTAGTTTCCTTGACTACATATCTAGTGGATTTGAGCTAAATTTTATGGTTGCTGTTGACTTTACCGGTAATACAATCTTTTTGCCCTTTGATATGCTTAGTGTCGGCTTTTTGTTTTCTTGTTTCTGATTTTATTTCCGGCTCATAAATGCATTTTTTACTTTTCCAGCTTCAAATGGACATCCTCATAATCGAGATTCTTTGCACTACATTGATCCTTCAGGCCAATTAAATTCTTACCAGCAGGTATGGCTGGATTGGTTTTTAACAGTTAATTTTTCTTTAGTATAGAAATTTTTTCCATGAGATAGCATGAGATTACTTGCGATTTATGAAGTTTGTATAAAACAAAGTGTAATTGTTTTGGTCATTTTTATTGAGATTGGCCTTGTTTGAGATCTCTGAAAGCAAACGCTAGTGGTTAAATGAAGTTTGTGTTTAACTTATGATGACATTATTAACAGGCTATAATGGAGGTTGGGGAGGTCATACAATTTTACGACTCTGATAGGCGGTTTCCAGCCTGGGGTTTTGGAGGAAGGACATCTAATGGCTCTTTATCACATTGTTTTAACTTGAATGGCATGAATACCTATGAGGTGAGGAAGCAGGTTTTGTATGTTTTCACCATAATTCTTAACCTCAAAAGCTGTTTATTACCAGCTTCATGTCTCTAATACTTTCGTGAGTACGGTTTTCACTGTTGTAACAGATTTTTGTGTATGGATCTAGTTGATTCCACTCTTACCATTCAATATCATCTCTACTTTGTGTGATAGTGGTTACTTTTTGACTTAAAAACTTTGAACCGCTAGATTCACACATGTTGAACTTCGCATTTATGTCATTTCAAAGACTAGTTAACTTGCTTACATTTACAGGTTGATGGAGTTCAAGGCATCATGGCTGCTTATGCTAATGCTCTACACAATGTCACTTTGTCTGGACCTACTTTGTTCGGCCAAGTGATAAACAATGCTGCTCAAATGGCCGGTGAAGCTGCCTCAAATGACATTACCAAATATTTTGTGTTGCTCATTATAACGGTAAAAGAGAACAGTTGATTTTAGTTACATTAAGAGCTTTTGCTTTTAGTTGCATTAAGAGCTTTGTCCAACTTAAGAAGATCTCTGGCCTTATGCAGGACGGGGTACTGACAGATATTCAAGAAACAACTGATGCTTTGGTTAGGGCATCTGATCTTCCTCTATCTATTCTCATAGTTGGAGTGGGGAATGCAGATTTCAAACAAATGGAGGTATGCCATTGTTTTCTAGAACCCTCAGATCAGAATATATCAATTGTCAGTTTTGCATTGCTTGAGTCATGGGAGCTGTAGTTGCTTGTGATTTCTTAAAAATAAGCAAATGAAAGTGTTTTGGATCTTCTTATTTGTAGGTTCTAGATGCTGATGATGGACGTCGGTTAGAGAATTCAACTGGCCGGGTGGCTACCCGAGACATTGTACAATTTGTTCCAATGCGAGAAGTGCATAGTAAGTCATTCTTCTGCCTCAGTGAAGCTTTTTCCTTCTTTTCTAAAAACCCTTGGATGCATAAAATCCTAAGTTTCTTCAAGATGGAAGACTCAAGCATAAATCTCGTCCCATTCAACTTAACAGTCAATAGATGGCTTTGAGTTAATTCCTAAAACTATTTTTATAAAATAGAACAGGTTATGTGTCGTCTCTTGGAACCAAATAGAAAAGTGGAGTAGGGTGTCAACTGTCGATGTCATAGCTTGTCATCCTTAGCGAGTTTGGGATTGATTGTGCTTTTACAAAGCGAGGAAAGAGACATTTTTTATAGGGGGATAAAACAAAAAGATTATTGCTTAAGGTGAAAAAATTGTTTGCAGAGGGACGGTTTGTCCACTCAGCCTAGGAGTACTTGTGCTTTTTTGTGGGTACTCTCCTATTTAGTTAGTATCTTCTGAGGCTAAGAATGAAATATGTATTTGAGGAAAACAGGATTTGATAAACTTGTCCTAGCTGTTGAAACAATTCACAGATGCTATACCGGTTATAGTTATAAATCTCACATGTCTAAGCACAGATGGTTTGAGGGCTCTCTTGCTTGCATAATTTTTGCTAGTCTTAAGAAAATTGGATTGTTTTGATATGATTATTATATGCTAATCAAGTTATGGTGTTTTTACAGGTGGGCAGATTTCTGTAGTTCAAGCTCTATTGGAAGAGCTGCCTGGGCAGTTTTTGACTTACATGCGCTCTAGGAACATTAAGCCACTTCATGCTTGAGTGCAATATTTTCTGAATTCCAACACAAAAAGTATTTCAAAACCTTGTAAATGGATATCTTAATTACTGCTATCTGTCTATAATCTACCGAAATGGAAATATTATCACATGTAATGTAAGAAGGCTTTAGCAATGAAATTGGTCTAGTTTTTATTCATCTTATGCTCTATCCGGTACATACATATGCAAATGTTGCAATTATTATATTCATTTTCATGATAAGTTGTGGCAAGATAAATATTACCAATTGTTGATGACTAAATTATCAACAAGGACGACCTTTGCAGATCGTCAAGGTTAACCTCTGAAACCTAGGAAGGTAGAAGACCTGCAAGGCAACAAACACCTAGGAGTGCAGGGTTTGATCCCCGCGTTAGCACTCCGACGGTCAAGTCAGCAGATCGTCCAAGTATTAGAGAATATTTAGGAGCTAGGTTTAGAGATTAGGGTTGGAATTAGAGAATAAATGAGAGAGGTGTACCCTATTTATAGTGGTAAGTGGCCCATATGGTGGATTCCCGTGTGGGCTTAAGCCTTATCCAGGCCAAGTGTACAAAAGTTGAATGGGCCCATGAGTCGATCCATGTTTGAGTTTCGCCGAGTGCTGGGTGTAGAAGTGTGCCGCTCGGCATATATGTGCAACATAGCAGGTCGTCGTAGTTTACTCCTTAGATTCAGCAATTGAGAGTTATGCTCAACAATTGCCCCCCAGGCGTGAGGGCGGTTATAAAGTGGCTGCTCGAACGACTCATCCGCTAACTATCAGGGCCGGGTGGGCCGGGCCTCATCTGCAAGTGTCCGCCTCGGATAAGCGATTCTTTGCGAAGTATGAAATCCATGCAAATTGTGGACAATTCGATATATAGGGACGATCGTTAATGTATTTGGAACTGGTTCAGCTTAGTTTCGATGTTCTCACGGAGAGTCCAGATCGAAGTTGAAGAGATGTAAAACTATAGCCGTTCGGCAATGTTGTGTCAATGTCGCAGCTCGTCCAACCTTCGGGTTATGTGTAGAATTCGAATTTTGAAAGCACTAAGTGTCCGTTTGGAGGTGTAGTCCTTGTGAGTTGTAACAATCTTGAAAGATGTGGATGAGCATCCATGTTAAGGTATATATGGTCGTTCGGCCATGGTCGGAAGATGGTGGATCACCCAAGTTTCGGGCATTTAACTTGATTTCGCAATTTCAGAATATGGGAAGACTTTAGTTGGCTTTGTTGGGTTGGCAATGCCTTGAATCAGTTTGGCCTAGTTTCGATGTTCTCACGAAGAGTCTAGATCGAAATCTAAGCGAGTACTCGAATCAAGGTCTAGTAGAGATAATAGTATTGCCGTTTGGCAATGTTAAGTAAATGTCGTAGCTTTGTCTTCTTTCAGTTGATGTGCAAAAGTCAAACTTTCATAGTATCAAATGGTGACTTGACGTCCGGCTCATCATGGCAACATATTTAAAGTAAATGGGGCAAAATTATTGCCGTTCGGCCCACATGCTTGACGTAGGAGATTGTCCATTGGCTTTTGAAATATCCAAAGCTTTTCTTCTCACGTTTCATATTTAAAAAAACAATAAACATTTTGTACCTTGAAAAGTGTGACGAGTCATCACATCTATGAGCTTATGGCCGTTCGACCTTGTTTGATGGATGGTGGCAGTTTGACCCTTTTTGGCATACTTTGAGAGGTGAATGTTGGCCATGTTTGGCATGCTTTGATAGATGAATGCTATTCGTCCATGTTTTGACATACTTGGTTTTAGCAATTTTCCAAGACTTTGCATATTGTAATGCTTGCAGTCTTTTGCCATTTGTAGAGTACGCCGTTCTCATAAGGAGTTTATGGCGTTGATTTATTTCAACTTTGTGTGTTTGCTATGAATAGGAACATGTCGTTCTCATAAAGAGTCGAGGGCTCACGTTCGGCCACAACTTAGTTTCGATGTTCTCACGGGGAGTCCGGATCGAAATCTAAGGTCAATTACGAACTTAGCCGTTCTCACAAAGAGTCCAGGGCTTATGTTCGGCCAACTTAGTTTCGATGTTCTCACGGGGAGTCCGGATCGAAATCTAAGGCTAATTACGAACTTAGCCGTTCTCACAAAGAGTCCAGCGCTTACGTTCGGCCACAACTTAGTTTCGATGTTCTCACGGGAGTCCGGATCGAAATCTAAGGTCAATTACGAACGTTGCCGTTCTCACAAAGAGTCCAGGGCTTACGTTCTCCCAACTTAGTTTCGATGTTCTCACAGGGAGTCCGGATCGAAATCTAAGGTCAAATACGAACTTAGCCGTTCTCACAAAGAGTCAAGGGCTTATGTTTGGCCAACTTAGTTTCGATGTTCTCACGGGGAGTCCGGATCGAAATCTAAGGCTAATTACGAACTTAGCGGTTCTCACAAAGAGTCCAGCGCTTATGTTCGGCCACAACTTAGTTTCGATGTTCTCACGGGGAGTCCGGATCGAAATCTAAGGTCAATTACGAACGTTGCCGTTCTCACAAAGAGTCCAGGGCTTACGTTCGGCCAACTTAGTTTTGATCTTCTCACGGGGAGTCTGGATCGAAAGCTAATGTCTCTCTGAAATTTCAAACCAAAGTACTCAAAATATATGGGAAGTTTGCCGAGTTACTACTCTACCCGGACGATGTGAAGTTCTCATAAATGAAATGTTTCAAGAAAATAAGAATACGAAGATCGCCTCATCGTAACATAAATGCGAAAACTAATAAAGATAATTCAATACTAGGAAATAAAAGGGGAGAGTAATGCGAAGTTTACTTGTGGTACTTCTTCAGGTGGATGGCATTCCATGTCCTTGGAACCTTGCCGAGCATCGGACATCTGTCATAGTTTTTCACTAGCTCGATAGCATTGTTTCTCATCGTGGGCTAGTAGAGCCACTACCTTAGTGCTTTTTGGGCGAGGGATCGTCCATCTATGTGATTGCCACATACACCCTCATGGATCTCCTTTAGCACATAGTTTGCTTCATCTGGGTTTACACACTTCAACAAAGGAAGGGTGAAGGATTTCTTATAAAGTTCATCATCAATCAACACATACCTTGCCGCCTGACATTGTCTAGCTGCTGCGACTCTTGGGTCCGAAGGAGGACTGATCCCTTTCAAGTGTTCCACTATCTCGGTCATCCAGTTAGAGTCATCTGAGGTCCCGTTAGTCTGGTAATCCCTTTGGACTTGCCCAATGTTAAAGACTTGGTCGCTCGGCACTCTGGGTTGTTTGATGTACTCCATGAATATTTGCCCCCTGGCAGCAGACAAGTTGGAGGATGCCAACTTTGACAAAGCATCAGCTCGTGTATTTGCTTTTCTGGGGACTTGTTGAATTGTCACTTCCATGAACTCGGGCCACAATTGCTGAACTTTCTTATGGTATGCCACCAAGTTTGGCTCTTTCACCTCATACTCGCCTAAAACTTGTTTGTCAACCAACTGTGAGTCAGTGTAGACTTTCAATGAATCTACCTTCAGACGCTTGGCCATCTCCAATCCTGCTAGGAGAGCTTCATACTCAGCTGCGTTATTAGAAAGTGGGTATCCAAAAGTTAACCCATACTGATACTCCTCTAATTCGGGGGAGATTAGAAGTAGTCCAGCTCCTGCACCATCCTTGACTGTCGATCCATCAACATAGAGTTGCCAACATCTTTCTTTCGGGACAACTGGCAGGGCCGTTAACTTTGGTGGGTTGTCAGGCATACTAACTTTCTCAGAAGGTTCTGCTCCAACAACATGATTGGGCGATTCGGGTATAATAGCATCTCGCCGAACTGCTCGATCAGTAGGCTTTGGCTCATAAGGGAACGTGCATTCCGCCACAAAATCTGCCAAGGCCTGAGCTTTGATAGCTCTCCTGGGTTGGTATTCGATCCCAAATTCACTAAATTCTACATTCCACTTAAGCAATCTACCCGACAAATCTACCTTTTGTAGAACGTCCTTAAGGGGCTGATCTGTGAGCACAATGATCTTGTGGGAGTGAAAGTACTTCCTTAGGCGTCTGGATGCCACTACGAGGGCGAAAGCTATCTTTTCCAACCTACTATAGTTAAGTTCGCCGCCCTGCAATGCTCTGCTAACATAGTAGATCGGCATTTGTCCATTCTCTGCTTCCTTTACAAGAACAGCGGCTACAGTTTCATTGGAAGCGGCTAAATACATGTAGAGTACTTCGTCAAGGTCCGGTCTGCTGAGTAAGGGTGGGGAGCTCAAGTAAACTTTCAACTGTTCAAAGGCTTGTTGACATTCAGCTGTCCACACGAACCTGGACTTGGTTCTCAACACTTTGAAGAACGGTAAACACTATCAGCGGACTTAGACACAAACCTATTAAGTGCTGCCACTCTCCCTGTTAAGCTTTGTATGTCTTTCACCGATTCGGGGGGCTTCATGTTTAGAATCGCTTGAACCTTCTCGGGTTTGCTTCAATTCCACGTTGGAGACCATAAAACCAAGGAACTTCCCGGCCTCTACACCGAACGTACACTTTGCAGGGTTTAACTTCATGTGATAGGCTCGAAGATAGTTGAAACATTCTGCAAAATCTTTCAAATGTTGCTCCATCGTGGAGCTTTTCACAAGCATGTCGTCCACATACACTTCCATCGATTTGCCAATTAGGTCTTTGAAGACTTTGTTGACGAGCCTTTGATAAGTGGCACCAGCATTTTTTAAGCCGAATGGCATGACGGTGTAGCAATAAAGTCCATCCTCAGTTACGAATGCTGTCTTCTCAGCATTTGCGGGGTTCATGGGGATCTGGTTGTACCCTGAGTAGGCATCCATAAAACTTAGGAACTTGCTACCTGAAGAAGCATCAACTAGCCGATCGATAGAAGGGAGAGGAAAACTATCTTTCGGGCAAGCTTTGTTCAGGTTGGTGAAGTCTACACACATCCGCCATTTGCCGTTCGCCTTTTTCACCATTACGACATTAGCAACCCATTCAGGGTATTGAACTTCTCTAATAAAGTCTGCCCTCAGCAATTTGTCTACCTCTTCGCGAATTGCTTGTATCTTTTCAGGGGAGAACGTCCTCTTCTTTTGTTTCATGAGTTTGAAGGTTGGATCAACGTTTAGATGGTGACTCATGACCCTTGAATCAATCCCTGGCATCACATCAGCAGACCACGCAAAGACGTCAACGTTGTCCTGGAGGAATTCAGTTAAATCCAACTGCTCGTCAGGACCTAAAACCGAGCCGATCTGCGTGGTTCCATCCTCGATATCAGTCCGTAATACGATTTTCAATGGTTTCTCAACTGGTTCAGGCTTGGTGACCCTTGTCTCTTCTCGAGCATCAAGTGTGTTCACGACAAGTTCTGGTGTTACTTCAACATTTGTTGTTCTTCCTTCTTCCTGCTCGACTTCTATCAGATCTTCCACCCTTGTGGCAAGGGTGAGGATCTCCATATCTGATACATCCGTAGATCTCTCCCATTCCGACTCTTGCCCCCCAGTTGGGTGTTCGTCAAAATATTCTTGGATCTTAACCTTGGTCCTCTCTCTTTTGGGTAGAGCTAAAGAGGTCAGGTGACATCTTCGTGCGGTAGCTAAATCAGACTTCATGTAACCGAGCCCCGTAGGAGTGGGGAACTTCACTGTTAAGCAATAAACTGCTTCAACCATCTTTGCTTTCTTCATCAAAGGTCTCCCAATCAAACCATTGTAACTAGAGGGTAGATCAACAACCACAAATGTGTGAACCATATTCAGTACATGTTCGCCATCACCTATGCAGATCGACAAACTAATCATTCCTTTAGTAGGAATGGGTAGCAAGTCAAAGCCGTAGATCGGCGGGGAGGGTTTCAGATCTGAGTCGGAAAGATTCAGTTGTTGGTATGTTTTATACATCAGGATGTCCATGGCACTTCCGCTATCAATCAATATCCTCTCAGTTGTATAGTTGGCAATCATTGCTTTAACCACAATCGGGTCATTCCCAGAGTCTTCACAAAAACTTCATTCTTCACTAGTAAAGGATATCATCCAACTTTCCTTAAGTCCAAATGGTTTAGTAGGGTTTGCCGTTCTTATAGATAATACTTGCCTCATATGGGCTTTCATCTTACTGTTAGAGGTTGCCCACTCTTCAGTGGCGCCTATAATTGTATGAATGATGCCTTTCTCTTCAGGGCGCTTTGTTGCATCCTTCGGGTATTCTATCCTGTTGTGAACAGAATTAGCTGGCAGTTCTAACCTTCGCAGATCGTCATGTCTCTGAGTTTCAGCTCTCACATAGCTTTTTAGATATCCTTTCCGGACCAACTCTTCTAACATGTCCTTCAAGTGGGTGCATTCTTCTGTTGTATGCCCCCAAGCTTGGTGTAAATCACATTTCTTGCCCGACGATCGATTCCTTTGCCCATCCTTGGCCGGAGCAGGCCATTTGATCTCTTTGGACAAGTTGCTCCTTGAGATAGCATATAGGATCGCCGAGTTGGTGTCATTCAAGGGAGTGTAGTTATCATATCGAGGTCCTCTTGGGTGATCGTCAAAGTGTTTGCTCGGCCTCAACCCCTTTCTGTCTCGATCTTTCTAGTTCGGCGACCTTCTAGATGAGCTGCCCCTGTTGTCTCTGTTAACCTCTTTAGGATTGTCTCTCCCCAACCTATTGTCGATCGTCGACCTTTGCTTCAAGCTTTGCACCCTTTCTACCTCAATATAGCGTTGTGCCTTATCGAACAAACTCTTCAGACTGGTGGGCGGATTTTCCCATAATACCCAAAAGAAACGACATTCTTGCAGACCCTCCATGTACATTCGGATGGCTTCTTCGTCTTCAAGTCCATCGACTTCCAAACAAGTATTGTTGAATCGTTTCGTGTAGATCTCAACAGTTTCGTTTCAGTCTTGCTTTATAGTTGACAAGTATGTTTTGCTCTTTGCTGTTCATTGTCGAGTATGAAAATTGGACAAGAATAGCGTGCTCAGACTGGTGAAGTTAATAATCGAGTTACTTTTTTGTTAGTAGAACCACAATTGTGCTACTCCAGTTAGGGTGATAGGAAATATCCTACACATGATAGCATCTGAGGCACCTTGTAATGACATGAACTCTTTGTAGTGATTCAAATGTTCTCGAGGATCTCCCATCCCATCATACTTGTCTTTTGGTTGCTTGATAGTGCTGGGAACTGTCACTCGTCGAACTACCAAGGACAATGGAGATTCGTACTTATCCATTGGGTCGACTGGGGTAGCATCAGTCCGATCTGCTCTCTTGAGTCTCTTGATTTCCTCTTGCATCTGTTCGATCTTTGTCGCAAGGCTGTTGTCAGTGTATGTGGCATCTCTTCTGGACCTGTCTCTCCTCCTACCTCGTTCTTCTCTTGTTGCTACTTCAGCTCGTGCGGGTGCCAAAGGCTCAGTTCGGGTAGGTATTTCATTAAGGTCTGGGACAGGTTGGCTAATTGATCTTCTATTCTGCCGATCTCCATTTCCACGGGTCTGAGACCTTGATCCTTCCCTATTCTGTGTACGGTCAGCATCTCTGGCCCTATCTCTGGACCTCACCGTACTGGACACGCTTTGCTCTGCGTGAACCTCAGATCGTAGCCTTGCTCCTCTATCTTGATCTCTCACCCATACGTTGGGATGAAAAGGTGGTTAGTCAGTAGGGATTGACCTTTCATGCCACGCATGCTTTAGCTCCGCTGCTCGTTGAGCACTAACTCTCTCTTTTTCTATGACTTCCATCATCTGCTGTTGAAGACTAGCATTGTCACTTTCAAGCTGATTAATCAAGAGATCGCGTTCGTCCTGCTCGGGGTTCAATCCCAGGGGACGTGCTGATAGAACAGCATTATGCCCCCCAAGCGTCCTGCCCAAGCCAGGCGTCCGGGCATTCTCCCTTGCTCTCGACGCTTCTGGCCGGTCGGCCATAACAATGGAATTTGTCCTTGGGGTTCGAACATGATGATATGTCCGTGTTGCAGGATCATAAGAGAACAGTTCTGGCCTGGCACGGGATGAAATGGCGAAGAGGCCAGAACTTGGAGTCAAGTTAAGATATGTGGAGAACGACCATTGTGTGTCCGTTCCCGACAAGTTCACTCCATTAGAAGTTGGCAGAGCAGATGAAGTGTCAACGTTCATAGTCACCTCAGTTGAGCGCGAGTCGGGCGTTTCTTGGAAGAGTCGCACAGGAGTGACAGAGACACTAGAAGTCATGGCGGCTGAAGTTTGGCCAGTCGTGGTAATGCCACTCGTAGGGATTACGGTAGGTATTGTCATAGCTTTTTGTTCGTGGTTTCCCACGGACGGCGCCAATTGTTGATGACTAAATTATCAACAAGGACGACCTTTGCAGATCGTCAAGGTTAACCTCTGAAACCTAGGAAGGTAGAAGACCTGCAAGGCAACAAACACCTAGGAGTGCAGGGTTTGATCCCCGCGTTAGCACTCCGACGGTCAAGTCAGCAGATCGTCCAAGTATTAGAGAATATTTAGGAGCTAGGTTTAGAGATTAGGGTTGGAATTAGAGAATAAATGAGAGAGGTGTACCCTATTTATAGTGGTAAGCGGCCCATATGGTGGATTCCCGTGTGGGCTTAAGCCTTATCCAGGCCAAGTGTACAAAAGTTGAATGGGCCCATGAGTCGATCCATGTTTGAGCTTCGCCGAGTGCTGGGTGTAGAAGTGTGCCGCTCGGCATATATGTGCAACATAGCAGGTCGTCGTAGTTGACTCCTTAGATTCAGCAATTGAGAGTTATGCTCAACACCAATATTACAATGTTAATGATAAAAATTGTTGATCTTAGGCCGAGGGTTCAATTACATTTTGTTAGTGACTTGGGTCGACGTACCGAAATAAAAGAGTTTTGGTTTCAAAATGACTTAATAAAATCCTTTTTTTTAGACGAAAAAGAAACTGCTTTCATTCCATCAAAGAAAACGGTTACAAAACGTGTAGAGGTAATCCACACCAGGTTATATAAGACCCAACGCCACACTCTAGATGTGCTAAATTGTGGGCTAACATATTACCACCTCTATGTACATGAGCAAAAGAACAATAATTGAAAAAAGAACTTAACCACCTAATTTGCTGAACTAAACAACCCCCCTCCCAAAGAACAGGATCCCGGTTACAAATTTCTCTAATTAAAATTAAAGAATCAGTCTCCAACTCACAAGAGAGTAATGAAGAAGAGTGGGCTAATAATAACCCAAAGCGCACAACGTAAGCTTCTGCAAATAATGGACTAGAAACATTTTTGATTCTAGCAGTAGCAGAAAACACTACTATCCCTTGTCTATCTCTTATCACGACCCCTAATCCTGCCTCTCTCTTCTCCACATTAAAAGAGGCATCCGTATTTATCTTGAAGTCAGCTATACTCGGCGGTACCCAGCTCGGAGCAGGACGATGCTGATCCCCTTTGGTGCCCCTACCCCTTACTGCTTCCATCTCTCGACTTCCTCTTGCCGCTGCATGACAAATTGATGCAGGGGTCCTGCAGACATACTCATGTAGAGCTCGATTTCTATTATGCCATATTAGCCATAGCAATGATGTCACTAACTCAAGAGATCCCAATTGTGATGCCCTCTCTATCAAAGATTCCCAAAACACATCTCCTTCCATCCATAATCGCAAGGACTCCAGCACCCATGGACATGAAGCTTCCCATACCTTATGGCTAAGCGGACATATAAAGAATACATGCAGAAAGGAGGCCTCGACATCCATACAAACCGGGCATTCGTCAGTCACCGGGATTCCACATCTCTGCAAATTGAGTTTTGTTGGACAAAGCATTATGCCATAAGCGCCATAAGAAGAACTTAAATTTTGGTTGAATCGAAGCTCCCCAAACCCGACGCCAATAGTCCT
Organism: Corchorus olitorius; assembly: GCA_001974825.2. Lineage (NCBI taxonomy): Eukaryota > Viridiplantae > Streptophyta > Magnoliopsida > Malvales > Malvaceae > Corchorus > Corchorus olitorius. The sequence goes on from AWUE01022992.1 coordinate 53,153, forward strand.
TTCTGTTTTCTATCAAATGGGGCTCTTTTCCCAATACCACTCTCGCAGTGTGGTAGCCCGATTTCACTGTAAAATTTCCATCACTCGTCCCATTCCAAATAAGAACATCCCTATTCGACAAGATAGACAAAGGAATGCAAAGAATTCTACTTACATCCTCCGAGTCAAACAATTCCTGCAGCAGATCTATATCCCAATGGCCATTATCCATCAGAGAGCTTACCGTAGTCGGTTGACACAGTATACCTGGTCTAGGCTCTGGCCGATATGAAGGAGACTTATTAATCCAGTTATCCGCCCAGATATCAATCGATGTACCATCACCAACCCTCCATCGCGAACCCAATTTGATGACGTTCCTACCAGCCAATAAGCTTCGCCATAGAAAAGATGGATTACTTCCAAGAGTGGCTGTCAAAAACGAGTCATTTTTGAAATATTTGGCCTTCAAAACTCGAGAACAAAGAGAAGACTCCTCATGAATAATTCTCCAACCTTGTTTAGCCAACAAAGCTAAATTGAAAGCCTCAAAATCCCGAAACCCCAAACCCCCATCTAATTTCGATACACACAGGGCGTCCCAAGATTTCCAATGAATTTTTCTCTTGACTCATTTCCACCCCACCAATATCTGGCAATCATCCTATTTAACTCCTGTAGAAAAGTTGTTGGGAATTTAAAACAACTCATTAGGTAAGTGGGAATAGCTTGTGCCACTGCTTGAATTAACACCGCTCTGCCTGCAATTGATAGGAATCTACCATTCCAGCTGCTGATTCGTCTCCATAACCTATCCTTAATCCCTTCTAGTTCGACTCTCTTCAATCTCCCAATCATGATTGGCATCCCAAGGTATTG
>AWUE01022995.1:0-29157 GCA_001974825.2 Corchorus olitorius
CCTAGCCGATGTCTCGATCAGCGCCTCAGCCGTCTGATTGAGAAGCACGTGCAACACAAGAAAATCATTAAAACCAGTATCATAATCAAAGTAATAAACTAGAACAGTTAGATAAAACTTAATAAAATCACAAGAACACATAACCCAAACCCACGATCTATGTAGAGGATTTTAACGTATGTCATACTATGTTTTAGGGTCAAAACACACTTTCTAAGGCTCATTTGATCATTTTAGGTCTACAGGGACAAAACGGTAATTTTATTCGACAAAGGGCAAAACAGTAATTTTTCATGATAGGGGTAAAATCGTCATTTTACCAATCAAGGGCATAATCATCAATTAGGATACTCATATTCAGAATCTACACAATTAAATTCAAAGTACAAGGTTAAAACTGTAAATTTAACCTTCTACGGGTAAAATGGTAATTTATTCATTCTTAGGGTAAAACGGAAATTTTATGCCCATACGGATACAACGTACATATTCGTAAATCCTTACATGACCGAATGGGTCAAATTATTCAAATCCCATTTTTAGGGGCAAAGTTGTAATTTTGACCTTTCGAGGGTAAAATGGTCATTTGCACATATTATAGGTTCCACAACGTATATGCGTATCTATTAATGAGAGCTACATAGTCGAATTCTCTCATTTCCATCCTTAACGGTAAATTTCATAAGGTTGATAACTAAGGGCATACTCGTAATTTAGACCAATCAAGGGTAACATGGTAATTTTACCCAAAAGGTTCCACTACTGTAGATTTCCCATCCCGAAGGTGCGTTCTTGAAAGCTTAATTACATATACCGCACTCTTAGGGGCAAAATAGTAAATTTGCCCATCAAGGGTATTTCGGTAATTTTACTCTTTCAAGGTACGGTGACATTCCTTACGTGTCATAGTTGTTGACTCTAGTCGATCGGACTCGAAATCATAGCTTAACGTAATAGATTAGTGCACTTTTTCTACTCAAGGGCAAAATGGTCATTTCGCTTCTAGGGGTAAAGTAGTCTTTCCACTGCTTATGTATAATTCCAATACTTTATCTGCTTTATTCCACAATGTAAATTTGACCGTATTTCAAAATCATGGCTTGAATAGGATAAATTAGTACACTTTTACTAATTAAGGGTAATTTGGTAATTACCAACTCCAAGGGTAAAACGGGAATTTATACTCCTACGAAAATTACGGAGTAATACGATAATCATTTAGATTTGTCATGCAACCGATGAAGTCGAATTCGTTAAATTCCTCTTATAAGGGTAATTTTGTAGCATCATAAGGGCGATATAGTAATTTTACTTGTCCAAGGATAAAATAGTAATTTTAGCTCTTCAATTCACTATATCCAATTTCATTTTAATTTCTACTCTTATATAAAATATATATATATATATATAAATATTTGTTTTCCTTATTCTTATTTTTTTTTTTTTTTTTTTTTTGCCTTTTCTTCCAATTTTTTTTTCCTATTTGGGCCTAGACTGCACAGGCCCAAGTCACCTGCCAAGCAGGCCGCAGGACCTGGGCCCGCGCGCCAGGCCCGCTGGCTGGCCTGCCAAGCAGGCTGCGCAGCTTGGGCTAGCGCAGCACAATGGCCTTTTCTCTTCTTTTTTTTTCCCTCTTCTTCTCCTACTAGCTCCCAAATCGCCGGAATCTGGATTTTTTTCCAGATTCCGGTGAGGGATCAGCCCCCGATCCAGCCCCTTTTAAGCCAAATTCTACCCATTATTATTATTTTCAACTTCAAAATAAATCCTAAACCCATCCACAATCAATTCCTAACAATTAAACATCAACTAAAATAACATTAAACACCACAAACCAACACCATTATCAAACTCAAATCATTATATTCAAATTAACTTACCCAAAAATATCAATTTGCTTCCAATAACTCCATCAAGCTCCCAAAGCTTCACCAATGACATTTCTTAGCCTCCAAAACAACAAACCCATGTTACTAACTTATTATGAATTCAACTCAACACAAAGTTTCCCACAAATTTTTTCTTAAAACTTACCTTTTTTTTTTTGTTTTTAATCCTAAACCATAGGTAGAGCTTCAATATCTTGCATCAAACGGTGACATTAAGACAAGGATATCAACAAGATTAATTTCCTATAATTGCATGTTGAAATATGGGCTTGAATTTGGGTTGGGATCTAGAGAGAAAGAGAGAGAGCTTAACATTCGGGAGAGAAAGAGTTAAGGGAGAAAGGAAGTACGGTGAAGTTGAGGGGGGTTTCTTTTATATTTTCCGTTTTGGCAAAATTTCCAAATAGTCCCCTTGTCTCTACACTCTTTTAAATCAAGTCCCACAACTTTTCTTTAAAACCAATTGAGGTTTAACTTTCTTTTCTTAGTAATTCTCAAATTTAATGTTAATTACTAAAATTATTTTAATGGTCTTACAGTATGGTTACTAATTTGTCAATAGCTTCAATTTTATTAAACCCTTGAACTATCACCAAAGGGACAAAATGACTACTAAACTTTTGATTGGGACAATTAAGCCCTCTAATTCTCAATTTTGGGACAATTTAACCCCTCATTGAATGAACTTTGGTCACATGAAATAAAATAAGTAAATAACTCCAAATTGATAGAAAAATTAGCCCTCTAACTTTGACATAGAAGGAAAAAAGTAGCCCACAAATTTTGACAGGATAGGACAGAGTGGTCCTTGAATGGGCTAAATTGTCCCAAATTTGAAAATCAGAGGGCTTAATTGTCCCAATTGAAAGTTCAAGGGTCATTTTGTCCCTTTTGTGATAGATCGGGGGCCATTTTGTCCCTTAAGCCAATTTGTTGATAACACTATAATTGTTTTGATAATCTTTATAGTTTTTTAATAACCTTAACCATTGAATATATACAAATAGATATACATCATTAATATCTCAAGTTTTATTGTATTCTTTATGATAATTATTATTAATGTGATGTATAAGTTTTTATTATTCAAAATGGAATAAAGCACTTAGTATTTATAAAAATTATGAGGTGTTGAAGTATTATGTACATATATATTAAATTTTATAAAAAAAGGATATTATTATTAGTAAATATAATAAAAAAAACACAAATTACAAATAACAAAATTTTAAAATTTTATATACTTATATATTGACAACACTTAATTATATTACATCTAAAATAAATATATTCAGTGGATTTCATTGGTCACACTTAATGACGAAGACGAATTTTGGTGAACTTACAAAATACTATCAACAAAAAGATTAAAGTAGTGAAAGATTAGAATAGACTATTAAGCATATACTATTTATTATAGAATACTTATACAATACACTGTCGAGATAGTTTAGCAGACTACACATGCGGGAGTTAAGGGTGACATGTGCTTAGGGAATAGTTTTGAATTTTAAAAACAAATATAATTAAAAAAAAAAGGTAAATGTCAATTCCTCACCGTTTTGTGGAGTCCAAATTTTACACTATCAATATATTAAATAATTATCCTTTATTATATATATATATATATCCTTATTTCATTTGAATTTGGAGTTTTTTTTTATATCGATTTATAAAAATTAATTTTTCATATTATATGACAAATTAATATGCTATTTATTATATTTATATCATTTTAATTATTATATGTTATAAATCATTAAGATACGTGCATCGCACGTGTATTTACTAGTATATATATATATATATATATATATTATCCCATAATTCCATTTCAAACTAAATTCTTCCAAATTTAAGAAAAATAACTGTACAATTTATATACGTGTTATATATATACTATATAAGTCTAAACTTCAAAAACCTTGACCTGAAATATCTAAAATACCCTTTTTTATTTTTAAAAACTTTATTATTCCTTTTTAAAGGATAAATATGTATTTTTATTTCATCAAAACCTTAAAATAAATATTAATAACTTCTTAGTTAATTGTAAAAAGCATTTCCACATCAATCTCTCACATCCCCTTCTTATCCAAGCAAATTGCGGTTAGAACTAAAATTGAAGTTTTTTTTTTTTTTTTATCATCATCATGTCGCATGTTTCCATTATTAATATTATATATATGCATATTAATCAACACCATTAATATGAGACACAAAAACTGATTAATTGGATATATTTAGCTCAAGTGGTTAGGATGCGATCATGGAGAGAATTATATTTAAGGTTCAATTTATAGTGTTGTGAAGAAAAGTTAAATGATGGCGAAATTCATATTTTAATACTCATCCTCATGTATAGTTTGGTCTGATAAAGTATTCCTCGCCTCATGAAAGGGAAGCGATTTAATACTTTTAGCATATACCCTTATGAGTTATGAGTATTGTATTTCAATTGGATCATATGATTGTTGATTTATCATTTGTACGATTTAAAGTTTATGGTCTTCTTCAACACAGAAAAAAGTATATATTCACGAAATCTACAATAGGATTAAATTTTTGTTGATTGTTTGACAACACCATTTTTAATCTATTTCCTTTTTGATCATTTTCTCCAAAAACTTTCCACTAGAAGATGAATGCAGATTAGAGAAGAAGATCTTGATGAAACCTAATAAAAAAAATAGTATTCAAAAGAAAGATTCAGATTATATATGATTAAAAATCAATACTATAATATTAATTATATTTACTTTAAAGGACCTTTACAATTTTTGCTTTATTCATTCATGAGGTGTCGGTTTGTCAATGCATCAAATATTAACCCATATTCTTAACTGGAATTTGTTTTAAAAAGTTTAATAAGTTTTATAATGATGTACTTACTAATAAATTTCTTAGAGTTTAAAGTTTAATCGGTTGTACTATACAATTGAACTTATCCCTATAAATTAAGTATGTTAAGCAATTTTATTTTAGGGTCATGATCATATATTTGTTTAAGTTTGTCAAGGAGTTCTCTTTTCTTCTCCACAAAAGATTTCTTTCATTTGATTTCATTTGCAGGGTAAGGAATGATCTGTTTCATCTTTTATTTCTTTCGTTCTCCTAAATTGGGATTTTGGTGTTTACCAATGATAGAAAATCTAAGCCCTTTTTAAATTCTACAAATTTTAGTATTTTATTAAAGGGCAAACATGTATTTTTATTTCATCAAAACCAGTTAAAATAAATATTAGCAACTTCTTAATCAATTGTAAAAAGCAATGTATTTCATTCCTAAAAAATAGCAAAGTTTTTCTCTCAAGTTCTCTGTTCCACATCAATCTCTCACATCCTCTCCTGCTCACCCTGTTTTTTTTTTTTTTAAATTCTGTAATATTTCTTCGAAGCTTCATTATTATAGATTTCATTTTTGGGTTTTTTTTTGCTGGGCTTTTTTGCGGGGTAAGGAAGGATCCTTTTCATCTTCTATTTTTTTCGTTCTCATAAATTGGGATTTTGGTGTTTATCATAATGGGATTTATTTGATAATTTAAAGTTATGAAGTAGGATTTAGACCATTCTAAAAAGCATATTAAAAAAGATATTGGGATTTTCACATTACTAAATTTAATCATCATACAATCAAGCTTTAATAAATTGAGATTTTAATCAACTTTTGTTTCAGTTGGGATTGGGAAAAGCTAAAACAGGATTTATACGTACAATTTAAAGCCTATGGTCTTCTTAAAGTATATATTAACACCTTTCCTTTTGAACTAAAAAAAAGTATATATTAACAAAATCTACAATAAGATTAAATTTTTGTTGATTGTTTGACAACACTGTTTTCAATCTATTTCCTTTTGATAGTTTTTTCCAAAAACTTTTCACTAGAAGTTGAATGCAGATTAGAGAAGAAGATCCTGATGAAACCTAATTAAAGAAATAGTATTCAAAGAAAGATTCAGATCATACAGAATATTTTAGGTTGTGCGAATTAATGATTAAAAATCAATACTATAATGTTAATGATATTTAATTTAAAGGACCTCTACAATTTTTGCTTTATTCATTGATGAGGTGTCAATTTTTTATAGCCTGACAGTGTATAGGAGTTATACATTGTCAATGCATCAAATATTAACCCATATTCTTAACTAAAATTTGTTTTAAAAAGTTTAATAAGTTTGATATAGTTTTAATCGACTTTTTTTGGTAAATTGTTTAACAAGTTTATTTATAATATAGATAAATAATTAAGAAATTATAAAGTATGAATGAATAAAAGGTTTAGAATAGCTGGAAAAAATTCAATTTCTCGATGACCAAAGAAACACCTATGAATTAGTAATTAGGAAAATGTTAATTTTCAAACCAATTCGTACACCCACTTTTATACTTCTTTACATTGTATTAGGTTTAGTTACAATTTCATAAAAATTTGATTTACAGATAATTAAGGGTGTGTCTGATTGAGTTGTGAGATTTATTTTCGGGGATTGAAATTGTGAAATTAGCATTGTGGTGTGGGATTAAAATGACAATATAATAAGAATAAAATATGTTGAAAATCTTCGTGAAAGCCCAAGGTTCAATAAAAATAAAATAAAAAGCTTTGTTTTCAAAAAAAAAGAAACAAAAAAGCTTTAGAAGTTTTTACCGTTGACCTTAATCTTTTTTATAACCTTTATAGTTTTTTTAGTAATCTAATTAGATGTGAAAATTGCTAACCAATGTAAGATTACAAAATCAAATAATAGCATCTCAAACTTTTTTGTAACCATTATAGTTTTTTCAGTAACTTTAAAGAAGAAAATTAGTAAACTTCCTCATTATTTATGAAAAGTTACAAAACGTACTGAGATTTTAAGTTTATTAGATTAGATTTACATATGAAACCTATGTAAAGTTTTTGCTAACCTCAGATAACAAAATTTGTTAATTAATATTGTTATTGACAAAAGGAAACTAAAATATTGAATTTATTGATAAGAGTATAGCATTTCATAATCCGTATAGCTTTTATAGTAATCTTATGTAAGAAGATTGGTAACCTTCATTATTACTAAAATGACCAAAAAAAATGTAAGCTTACTATCATAATATTTAATTTAAATCTAAAGCTTTTTAATATCTTTAAATAAGAAAATTTAGTACCTTTAATATTGATGAAATAGGATATAATAATATTGAATTTATTGATAGACTATAAGTTTTTTGGTTTCCAATGTAGCTTTTTTGTAATCTTGGATAGAAAAATTGGTAACATTTATTATGGATGAAATGTTACTAAAATTAGTAAAACTGTAAGGTTAGACCAAAGTCCATCTACTGAGGGGCTAAATTGTCCAAAAATTGAGAATCTGAGGGCTTAATTGTCCCAATCGAAACTTCAAGCGCCATTTTGTCCATTTTGTGATGGTTCAGGGGCCATTTTGTCCCTTAAGCCAATTTGTTGATAACACTATAATTGTTTTGATAATCTCTATAGTTTTTCAATAACCTTAACCATTGAATATATATACAAATAAAAATACATCATTAACAAGTGGGTTAGCTTGCACTTACACTAAATGCAATTTGTTTTAAATTTGGACCTGGATTTACACATGAATATCCGTTGAATATGGATTTACTAATAAGTCTGTTATAACTCTTAAACACATAGGAGAAAAGACAAATATATATATCTCGAGTTCTATTGTATTTTTTATGATAATTATTATTATTAATGTAATGTATAAATTTTCATTATTCAAAATAGAACAAAGCACTTAGTATTTATAAAGTTTATGAAGTGATGAAGTATTATGTACATATATATATTACAAATTAAAAAAAAGTTACTATTATTAGTAAATTTAATAAAAAAAACACAAATTACAAAAAACCAAAATTTAAAATTTTACAACGAAATATACTTAGTGACAATACTTAATTATATTACATCTAAAATAAATTAATTGAGGGGAGATGATCACTTTTCATTTGGTCACACTTGATGACGAAAATAAACTTTGATGAACTTACAAAACGCTATTAACAAAAAGTATTAAGGTAGAGAGATTAGAATCAGATTTTATTTTCATAAATTATAAGCATATACTATTTATTATATATACTTATTTCATTTGAATTTGGATTTTTTATTTTATATGATTTATAAAAATAAATTTTTCATGTTATATTACAAATTAAATGGTATTTATTATATTTGTATTATTTTAATTCTTATATATTTTATAAATCATGAACATAGTTGCACGTGTATTTACTAGTGTATATATATATATATATATATATATATATATATAAGGATTGCTTTGAGGTTATGAATTTACTTGAGAAAAAGCGATTCATTCTAAGAAGTAGAATATTATATATTAGCAACAACATTACATAATTAGAAAATAAAAATAAAGAAAAAAAATTTAATGTGGTTACATAATAGCAATCTTATGTAAAATAAGTGCAAGATAGTTTTCTTATGTTGAGTAATGGGGAGAGTTGTCCATTGCATGCTAATATCTCCTTGGTGATTAAGTGTTGGAATTCTGAAGCAAGTGGCTGCAAAGCATTGGCTGCACCAAAAGGCTCATGAAGCAAACATTAGTATTGAAAGAATAGCCAAGTCTAGTATTGAAATAACTTACTTCCTATGTTGTATAGAGCTTTAAAAGAAATTGCTAAACTTTCAAGAGCTTAATATTAGAATGCACACAGGCCCACCTTTCAAAACATGATTGAAAGAAGCCAGCTTGGTAAAACTTCCATCAGTTTATTGTCAATAACTTTTGGAAATGCTACTTTTTGGAAAATAGAGAATAGAAAATATAACACAATGTAACCAATCATACATGATAATATTTTTTATCAATAGTATAATGAATGCTACATTCAAGAGGTTAACGGTTACAACTGCACAGGAATATGATAATGAAAACTATGTTTTGTTTCAAATAATAAAAAATAAAAACACTATGATACAAAAAACTTCTCATCAATTTTTGAGAGTGCTAGCATTCAGAATTCCAACACCAAACAACAAAATATCTAACCTACATATATGTATTCACTGTAATCTTTCCACATCCCAATATTTTCAAAACAAAACTTGATTTTTTCTGATTTTTATTTCGAGAAATCATCACAAAAATACAGAACAAAGAATACTGCTGTCAAAGACTTGAACACAACATATAGGTGATAAATGTCACGCTCCGACCCGAAAGTCAAGCACGGACAACCGCCGTGTTACCTCGAAACACGTGCCGATCGATCACGTGAATCAAGGCTCCACGAAGCGTCAATATCATACCAAAAACAAAATAATAGAAATAAAGTATAAACTTTGAAACAATAACGTTTCCATATTAGAGTCAAGCGGAAATATCAAACCGAGAAGAGTAATAAATATGTTCCAACATTTAAATTGAAAACAAATATCAAGTGGGAAAACAACAGTCAAAAAGTGTGAATAAACAATGAAGAGAAAGATAACGAGGAACAAACACGACTGCCAGTGGGATCCGATACGTAGTGAGATGTACTTCTAACAGCAGGATCACAGCCTACACCACCAACTCAATCGTCAAAGGAAATGCTGAGCCCTAACTACAATGAAAACACAACATGAAATTGAGGGGTGAGTACACGAATGTACCCCGTGAGTGAGCCACCCTCAAAAGAGGACCCGAGAGGGTGGGGTGCACTCACAACCAAAACAGTAAATAAAACAATTATAACGAAACATATCAGTGATATCAAAACCATGTATCGTAATCCAAATATTGCTTTCAAAACCATGGGCTGCCATCAAAGCATATTTGAAGTGACCTTGGTCTGAGTCAACCTCCAGAACCGTCAGGGGCATTTACATAATATCTAACATAAGTAGAAACCCTGCCCGTCCCCCTGACGTTGGCCGGGATCCGGCATTGCGGGGTGGCCGCAACACACCCAGTTTAGCTCCCCCATGCACACGCCGAACCGGTATATAAATATGGCGTGTCGGGCCTGGAGCGACGAACCATGTGGATCCAAACACAACTCATGGTCCGCCAATCAAGTCTAACTACTAGCTAGTAAACCACCAAATCAAGCCATACGTACTCCCTGGACTGCGTCCAATCCACGAGTCCCCGTATGCTTTTCCAACGACTCAAAACCATTTTCAAGGATCGCTAATGCACCCAAAATCATTTAATAAAATCATTTATAAAAAAAAATTAATAAAACAGTAATAAAATAGTTCCTCAACGGGTTCTCCGTTGAGGACAGCCCACTCACAATTCAGGGGACTCGCACACCCCCAAAGTCATCCACTGTGAGCCTAGCCGATGTCTCGATCAGCGCCTCAGCCGTCTGACTGAGAAGCACACCCAACACAATAAAAATCATTAAAATCATAATCATAATCAAAGTGATAAACTAGAATAACATACCAAAATACCAAGGCACTCAAATGAGAAAAAAATAAAATCACAAGAAACATATACCCAGACTCACGGTCTAATATCGAGGAGTTCAACACATCTATTTATGTTTTACAGGATTCTAATACGAGTTTCAAATTCCGAATACACTTTCTAAAGCCTATTAGATCAAATCTGGCCTTTAGGGGCAAAACGGTAATTTTGCATACTAGTGCTATTACGGTGATCCTCTAACTTTACATGTTCAATGAGCATGTTTGGACAAGACAAATCCTTTTCTAAGGGCAAAGTTGTAACTTTACTCATTTGAGGGTAAAATGGTCATTTGCACTTATTATAGGTTTCACAACGTACAAACGAATTTATAGATATGAAAGGCATAGTCAAATTCTCTCATTTCCACCCTTAAGGGTAATTTCTTAAGTTTGATGACGACGGGGCATAATGATAATTTCATTGATACGAGGGTAACATGGTAGTTTTACCCAAAAGAATCACTATAGTAGCTTTCTAATTCCAAAAGTGTGACCTTGAAATCTAATTCCTTGTATTGCCCTAACAAGGGCAAAAGGCAATTCTACTACCAATGAAATAGCTAATAATTCATCAAAAGAAAATTGGCCATTAGAATCCATATATACAAGTGGATCGGCCCACGCTGGCGCGTCGGGCGTTCAGCAATCTACTTCTTTGAACAATTTTTTATTCGAATTAAATTGTTTGATACGCAGGAAATTTCGAAAGTACTATGATTTTAAATGTGTTGCATCTTTAAAAGGCTATACTATTTACATTGATCATATGCCCTAAAGTTAGCAATAAGTAGTAAATATTAGTTTGTACATGGACAGGTGCAATAGCTTCAATTTTGTTTCCTCCTCTAAAGTGTGTAGTACTTAAACAAAAACTAAGTTTACTCTCTTCTTCATATGGACATGAAAGGCCTGAAGAGATGTTACAATTCTAGATAATTAAGAGGGATAGGATTTATTAGAACATTTATGTGAAAGGAAAGGATAATTACAAAAAAGGGCTCGAGGGCAAGAACTGGCTAGAAACTAACCTATGGTCTTCTTAGTAATTTGGCAAGTGAGAAAAGACAGAAAAGGACAAAAAAAGTTCAAATGGAGCCTCCTCATCGATCCTCAAAAGGGGCCTTTGGTAAATTCCCTGGGTCTTTCAAATAATATTTAGTATATATGTATAATTCGGTCAACCATAAGCTTACAATATAATTAACTCAAATTCTTAGACTCGTTATACCCTACAATTCAAGGCCACTACAACCGAAAATTTGCATTGTCTATATATATCCATGTGATTTTGGTTACTATGACCCATGCATGTCTCAATAACACACACACACACACACACACACACACACACATATATATATATATTTCATTCTCAATACCATGTCTCAATAGCATATATATATCATTCTCAAATATCCAATTGTAAAGTCTTCATCAATTTAAACTTTTAAACTCTATACACCGTAAAGATATCAACTCTAGATTCCATAAAGTAGAAGTAAGTCTCTAGATCTTATACATATAGTTCCATCAAAAATCTAAGAACCTAAGATGAAATCCAAGAAAGCAAGTAGAGACATGAAATGGCTTAGAAAAATATGAACCATTTTATAATCAAGAGGAAAGATAACTTACTCATAAATTTTGGAGAACCAAAAACCCTTCTTCTTAAACTTCAAATCCATGATACTCTTGAATCAATTTAAAGAAATAAATATGGGGCTTTGATTGGGTTGAAAACAAGGTTTAATTTGAGTATAAAATCAAGAGCTTTTATGATGGAAAAAGGAGAAAATCATTTGATGAGAGGAGGAAAACCTTAGGTAGCTTGAAGTAGAAAAGATGAAGATGGAACAAGAAAATTGTGTAGCTCCCCTTAGATATTGGCCGGATGGCCCCTTTTAAAATCAAATTAAAATTTAAAGTATTTTTTTTATTACTTAGAGTCGGATGGCCCTTAAGGAAAATGATGAAGTCTCCTTTAGACTTCAAGACTAGTGTAGAATATTAGGTTGATTTTTACCATTTTGCCATATGTCCCCAAAGAGATTAACACTTGTACCATGATCATCATGTCAATAAAAATATCAAATTTGCCCAAACAAGAATTACGACACGTATAAAACAAATTGCAAGTTGGCAAATAAGTGTATAATTTACTTAATTTAATTAATGATGTTAATTATGGTGCTTATCTAATCAAGTGTCATAATTTGATGATTAATTTCCCTTTGATCTTGTTCCATAGATATTTTTTACAAATTTTGGACCAAGTAACATCAAATTCTACTTATTCCTATTCCTTTTACATAACACTAAATTATTTATAATATATATATTTACGATATTACAATTCTACCCTCCTTACAGAAAATTTCGTCCGTGAAATTTAAATGCGCTCATAACTCATTCATCGGATGAATACGGACATTATCTTTGCATCACCTCTTTTAGTTTACTTGTTATTTAGTTTAACCTTATTCTTCTACAAGCAATCTTTACCAAAACTATTCGCTTAGGGGTCGTTTGGCATCGTTTTCGTTTTTCTGTTTTTTGTTTTTGTTTCGTTTTCGTTTTGTTTTTGTTGCGCTGTCAAATTTTGAAAACAAAAACATGTTTGGATATACAATTTGATTGTATGTTTTTAAATAAAAAGTAAAAAAAAATGGTTAAAAAGTATGTCACTTACTGTTCATCATTGTGCTTCTGTGTTTTGGAAAAACATGAAAACACAAAATTCTTGCTTCCACTTTTTTCCAAAACACTGCTTCTGTTTCCAAAATTTTTGAAAACAAAAACAGTCTGTCAAACATGTTTTCACTGTTTTGTTTCAAAAAATAGAAAATTGGCAACAGAAAACAGAAAACGGAAACGATGCCAAACGAGCTCTTAACCTTTGGAACTCCCTTTCATTAACGCAAGGTTCAATCTAGTTGAACTTCCAAATTCAAACTTATAATGGCTCCATGATGTAGTTTCCATAACTTTGATGAATCATACCGATACGATTCTAGACTAAACCCTTTTTATGATCTCGTAAGATCTTAGGAGACGTTAAACGAGCTGAAGCCTTGTATGAAATCAAGTCATAATTTCTCATGACAAGAATTCTGAAACCACCACTTTACTAACGGTAAATCTTAGAACTCTCATTCGACTAAATTCTTTATTCAGATAACCTCCCCAATAAACTTTGTTAGATTCCATGCTTCGTCATTCGCTATTAAACAGTCGATCCAATTTAAACGTCAACTCTGATTTACTACCAGAACCGAAGTACTACTTTTCGTAGCCAGTATCCTTCTGCAAATTTAGAGATTCCAATACAACATTAGTCAAGCTTCGGCTTCAATTGAACTTGGTTCCAACATCTCATGGAAATACCTTTAGAAACTGTGGTCCTCAACAATAAATCTCCGTTTCCTTTATTCAAATATCGGTACATCTCTACTTCTAGTCTTGTGCTGTTTTAACCTTTTGTATAACCTTAGTTCAGAATTGACATGTGATTCAAAAATCTCAATCTAAAACTCGACACATGTGTCATGGCGTAAGCAGATCTTAACTACATTCGACAACCGATTAACGAACTCTCATTCTTAGTACATGTTCAATAATAGTTAGTTCGACTTCTGGTATCCCGCCATTACTTGTCCGCATACGAGATAGTTGTAACTTACTTTTCGTTGTCTCGTCTTATGCCAAGCTACCAATAACATTCTTCACTTCTTTAAGTAACTCCATTTGCCTGAAGAACCTTAATCTTGTTAGAAAACCTTCCACCAGATTTTTTAGGGTTTACGATTTCGATAGGTGGGCATAGGCCCGACTACACACTTGGACAACGACTCACTATTGTACCACTTCTGTGTGTGTTGGAGATAATTGAGAGCATTACAAGAAAGTTATCCTAGCCATAGTGTTGGATTACTTTCTATGTAATGCATCTACCAGACGCTAACCATCCTTTAGTGATAGTACCCAATATGCTTCAACATAACCTCAACTTCAATCATATTCATCACTTTCAATTCAGATACTTGTGACCCTTATAATTGTTATATATCCATCACATTTCCTTAAATCACATTTCCTTAAATCGAAATTATTTTTTTTATATATATATAATATTTATTTTTATCTTATTAGCAAACACCAGTGTGACTTGCTACAGATAAGGGGCAGGTGTTTTCTAATACTCCCTCAACCGACGAGTATGAAGAGTAGTCACTAATTGATTAATATCAGTCCTTCTTCCGTACAGTACTGACTTGTGCCATAATAAGATACGCAATCATTGTTATGGTCGTAGGTACGATTTCCCAACAATTATCAATATATGAGCTCGTTGGAAGCTCGAATAAACCATTAGGTATTATTTTCATTCGACAAGCACAAGTTAGTATCAAATGGGTTAACAAAACCATGATCAATATGTATACATTAGACTTTGCTTTGGTACAATTCAATTAATTCCCAAAATCATTTCTTAGATTAACCAAGGTTCGACCAAAGTCTGGACTTCGAACATTCCCCAAGTGTTGGCACAACTCCGTTATGTGTTGTCCTTTGAACTTGTTTGTATACCCTTTACCCTTACAATCTTCTTATTCTCATATATCAAAACTGAACCAACACTAGTGTGATAGGTACAATTCAAATCAGACTTCAAATCTTCATGATAGTGTCCAACCATTCCTTTTCTCAAACTAAATTTCCATCCTTTGTGATTCATCCAAAATTCGTCATGTACCATTGAAAAACAACTGACGTTAATTATGTCTCAATACTTCTGTGACTTTGTAGCCAAGCCGAAATTCTCGTAGAGTTTGGAGAACACTTTGGAGATTTAAGTACTTCCATAATATATACTTATATAAACAAGAGCGTCGATAGCGGCAATCTTTTTCAGAATTAGTGTGAGACTTTAGTTCTATTAGTCAACTCGTCTAATAATTCAAAATATATGTATCATTCTTAAAAAGCTACCTCCTTCAAACCACCTAGTCGATCTTTATCATATTATTTTCTAACTTTGAATCTGTTTATACCTCAATTTACAATTGAGGGTAAATTGGTCTTATCATAATTATAATTAAGATGTGTGGTTAGGATTTAATCAAAATTCCTAAAGAAACTAGGTTTCTGCACCACCCTGATTCAAATTGAATTAGGAAAGTTTTGTAAATTAATTGCAAGGGCTGAAATTAATTAATTACTAATTAAATAATAATTATTTTTGAATAATTATTATTAAATTCCTAGTGCATGCCGCTGCTACCCAGTTGAGTGGCATACAGAATCAAATCAGAAGCAGTTTCCTTTAATATTGCTGCCGGATAAGGAGGCAAACAAATAAATAAGGAAAATTGCTTACCATCTGACCATGAGATGAAAAATACCTCATGGACATACATAGCAAGGGCCAAGTCGTCTCCCAGTCAGAGGAGAGGCCGCCCTCTGCCCTGCAGAGAGATATTTTTCTTCTTGCAGGAAGGAGGCAGAGAGCTAAAGTTTGTCAGCAAGAGAAACAACTGTGTACGTGAGAGAGGCATGAGATTTTCAACCTCACACCTCCTCCATATAATCGACTTACCACAATAGAGAAAACGCCTAGCCTCCTCCCCACCCCGGGGGGTGAAATTGCAACTTGTATTTTGTTCAATTAAAGACAAAATAGTGAAATTGACCAATTGGAGAGGCTAGAAGCTACGATTTCTTCCAAGGAGCATACCATGATGATCCTTGAGCTATGTAGATCATCATGGTAAAATTTCACCCCATTCTGATATCGGAGTAAAAACTTATGCCTGGTTTTCAGTTAAGGACATTTTCGGGAGTGAAACCAAATTCACCATGATAAAGAGCTCGAATTAACTTGGGATTTTTTCCATAATCTTATGGAGATATTCAAAGCCTACTGGTGAAATTTTGGTTAAATCCGAGGTCGTTTGCAACTTTTGCATTCTTGTCAATTAAAGACGTATGGCTTTCTCACCCCGGTTTAAGCCATTTTCTTAATTAATTCTTATTTTCATAATTTAAAGAGCTAAATATGGCTAAGTATGAGCAATTTCGTGGCTTTGATAATCAGAGTTCAATTCATGATGTCAATTGGCCACTACTTAGCCACATTAGCTAAATTCAGCACAAAAGAAGCAACAAAAACCTGCTGCATTGTGATAGGCAGAAAGAAGAATTGTCATCATCTACCCAGAAGGCAGATTTTCGTCCCCTATCCTAGCAGAGTGGCGCCCTTATACATGTCAAGACCCCTCCTCAGCAGTTGGATGCAATCAGAAGAAGAAGGAAGCTTCACTGCACTTTCCTGAAAGCTATCATCTGCATAGGAGGAGGATTTTGCCTTTGTCAGCAAGGCAACCGCATTTAATGCTCAAGCCCAAACCGTCCCCTATATAAAGGGAGGCCATTCTCAGGTTTCAGCAGATTCCGCATCTCAGACATTACTCCCGAGAAATCAAAAACCATCTCCTGCAGCTACAAACTTGCTCCGCGCAAAAAACCAAGCTCCGTGCTTATTTTCTCTCTGGCTCTACGCCATTTTCACCTTGTTCATCACGAGTTCTTCACTCGTTCTTCATATTTTTCTTGTTTAGATCTTGTCTCCGGACAAACAAACACTCTTTTAGTGTTTTTCTCTTGTTTCAATCTTGTCTCCGGACATACAAACACTGTACATGTGTTCTTCATTCAGAAATAACAGATCAGTTTGTTATTTTCTTTTCAATTTCAATTACAATCAAAGCATATCTCTCAGATCTGATCCGGAAAAGAGGAAAGCCCAGTTTGAGAAGCAGTTCGTGTGGATCCAATGATTTAGATGCTCCGATGTGACTTTGATCCAGTCTCCACAATCGTTCTGATCTTTTAATCTGCTGCTCCGCGCACCAGATCTTGTTTTTACAACCTCTTTGTCAATTTCAACAAATTAACTGGCACGCCCTTACGCTGTCATAAAGAATTCTCCGTGAAAACTCTAGCAAGAGATTTTTGGCGCAACATCTCTTTTTGGCACGCCCAGTGGAACAAGCACATCTGCTCTCCCTCTCTGGCGCCCTCAGCACTTTTTTTTCCTCTGCATAGCCGGCGATCCCCGGCTCTTTTCCTCCTAGTCACTCAGCAAGGTGTCTGCCTCACTCAAAGGTCCACACCAGATCACTTTCCCTAACACTTGAAGCAGGACAAGACAGCAGATCTCTCCTCCTCTCAACGTCTCTGGGTAACTTTTCTTTGCTTTCTCTTTTCCTCTTCCCTTCTCTTTAAGTCTTACCAAGTGGTAAACATGCCACCTAAGGTTGATGAAGGCAGATCTAGCCATGTTATGCAAACCAGAAGCAAAAACGTGGCAGATCCTTCACAATTACCTTTGGAATCTGATTCAAAGGTCTTGTTGCAATACCTCACTGAAGCCATGAATGAAATTTCTTTGGCACAGGAACAAAGAATGCAACAACTTATGAGATCTATTGATCAGATGAACACATCTCATGACCAACTTAAGGAGGCCAATGACTCTTTCAAGGAGCAGATGATTCAAGACCGTGAGAACATCTTAGCTCAGATTGGTCAAGTAGAAGATAGGCTCGGGGGGCAAATCCAACAGATAGCCCAAGATCCGAGGCAAGTCAACATGCCAGCACTTCTCCCTCCACCTGTGGCGCCATTAGCTAATAATGGTGCCAACCAGGTGAGATTTCCACCCCAAGTGGAAACGGTTGGTAACAACAACTTACCACCTCAAAGGGAAGGAGTAGCAAGAGGCGAGAATGAAGCTGATCTCATCCCTGGGCATCAAGAAGCAGCCGACCATGCACATGATAACGTGGAAGAGGAAGTCAACCCAGTTGGCCCTCGAGTTGCAGCTTATGTACCACCTCATGTGAGAAATGGTAATGGTAATGGCGGAAGGAATGGCCATCCACGCCATCCTGTTCCACGCCATCCACCTCAGGTTGCTAATGTGCAAGGACCAATCAATCAAAACCACATCAGGGAGATGATTGAAGACATGATTGGCCCAGCTTATAGGAGAATAGGCAGGCCATCTTTTCAAAAGCCTTACCCTGAGGAGTATGATAGACTTTATCCTCTGCCTCGTGGATACAAAGTCCCTGACTTCACAAGCTTTTCTGGAACCTCTAGCGAGCAGACAACTCTGGAACACATTGCTCGTTTTACTGTAAAATGTGGAGAAGCCAACTCTGGCTACCACAAGCTTCGCCTATTTCCCAATTCTCACAGGTGAAGCTTTTACTTGGTACATCAACTTACCACCCAACTCAGTAAGAACCTAGGAGGAGATGGAAAGATTGTTCCATACACAGTTCTATAGAACTGAACCTGAGGTGTCCATGGCAGACTTGTCACGTTTGTACCAAAGAAAGGGAGAGTCCGCTGAGGAGTACTTAGCTCGTTTCAAGAAGCTAAGGAATAGATGCCGCACACCTCTCCATGAGATAGAATTTGTGCGCCTAGCTCAGAATGGACTTGACATAGAGCTTCGAAAGAAGTTCGAAGGAGTTGACTTCAGAGACTTTTTTGAGATGTCAACCAAGGTGACAAGATATGAAACTCTTCTCCGAGAAGAAAATGAAAGGAGAAGTTCATCTTATGGCACTTATTATCAAGAGCCAAATTTTGAACTTGGAATAGCTGAGGTCAAGGCAGTTCGCCCCATTGAGTGTCCATGCCTTGTGAAGGCAGGAGTAGGACACCCTCAAACCCAAGAAAGGTTTGCTGCTATGTACCAGAGGCAAGCAGAGAAGAAACCTTATGATGGAAGCAAAACTTATTCATTTGATACTTCAAAAACAAATGAAGTTTTTGACTTCCTACATAAGTCGGGTATGATTAAGTTACCACCTGGACATGTCCTTCCTTCACCAGAGGACATCAAGGGGAGAGAATACTGCAAGTACCAGGACTCCTGGAGGCACCCAACCAACAATTGTACTGTGTTTAAGAACATAGTACAAGAGAAGATAGAGAAAGGAATCTTGAAATTCCCTGAGGCGCCGAAGAAAGATATGGGAGTTGATAAAAATCCTTTCCCGGCTCCTATCCACATGGTCATGTTCAACCTTCCAAAGGATGGACAACTAACTAGTGGGGAGAAGAAGGAAGCAACTCCCAAGAGGTCGAACTTGGCTCCAAGCACCTCCTTGGCAGCCAACCCTCAGCATGAAGGTAAGTCTTATCACCACTTTGCTAAAGCTAAGAAGTCGGTTGATAAAACTAAGTTAAAAACTTTGGGTGTACATTCCGATCGGCCCTGGAATCCAAACACGGCCGCTGATAGACTTAAAGCACCTAGGAGGAAGTTAGAACTTGTCTCATCTGAAGGAAGAGCCTGTGGAACATCTTGATACCTCTTCTAAGAAGAAGGTGCAAAGAAAGTTGGAGTTTTCATCAAAGACTCCACTCCAAAGGAAGGAAAAAGGCAGGGCAAAGCACACTCCAAGCTCGGGGGGCAAGCCAGAAACTTCTTTTCCTCCTCCTAAGCAGAACAAAAGAGAATATGGTGAATCATCATCAAAGGTGGCGCCACCTCCTTCTCATCTTAGCTCATCTGACTACCACAAGGTGCAAAGGTCTTCCAAAAGAGAGCATGACCAACAACCACAAGACGAAAATCATCCTAAGTCCCTCCCGAAGAGGAATAGGCGTGAAATTAGGCCATGGTTGGATCATAAGAAGGAAGAATATCGCAATGCAGTCATAAGAAAAGAGATGAAGCTGAGAAGTAACCATGCACGACCAAGAATTGTCAAGCCACCATCAGACACTCAGAAGGGTGTGTGGCAAAAAGTGCAACATCCCAAGTACCCTGCTCAAAGGAATAGGAAGACTTGGAGGAGACGAGAACTTCGGAGAAGAGCTAAGGCTAGAAGTGAAGAAGTACTTGACGACATGCAAGTTGATGACAGTGGAAATGAGCCTTCAAAGGATCAACCACCCACCAATGAGATGGATGTATCTCTCATGGACTTAGCAGATATGGGAGTAAAGCTATGCAAGGAGAAAATCCTTTCTGAAGAAGCAAGACTCAAGGCTAAAGAACTTGAGCTAAGTAAGAAAGAAGTTGAACTCCAAGATCGAAGGCAAGCTTTGATTGACATAGTCTATGGCAATGAAGATTATTCTTGCCAAGAACTAGCAAGCAGAGGCGCCATCAATGAGGAGGCAGTCCTTGCATATAGAAGATTAGCCATGAGAGCATTAACAATAGGAGATGAAGATGGAGAAGATGATGATTTCGAAATCCGTAGTATTGATAATGATTCATACTACCAAAAGTTTCCCTATGAAGCTTTAAATAAAACCCTTGAAGATTGGCCATCACATGAGGCCACTCAAGATCTACTCCATATCTCAGAGGATATGCCTCCATGGCAAATATCAATTTTGCTTGAAAAGGCAAAATTAGACAAAGAAAGGAAAGAGTTTGAAGCTAAGAGATTAGAACACATCGAAGCTGAAAACATCCTTTTCGAGAGACAAGAAGCTATAGATGATACTGCTAAACAACTCCTTAGAAGAGTGTTCATCGAAGAGCTTAATATGAAGACAGACAAGACCCCAGGAGACCAAGATGGAAGTCTCTGGACTCCACACTGGGAGGATAATGGCGCCACCCACAGGGAGGATGCCATCCAAACTTCATCTGACCAGAACATGTGTGATGAAGGTTTGGAAGAAAAGCCTGTGGCCATGAGTGAAGAGGAAACAATGGCTGCTGAGGACTTTGATCACAAGTCTGTTGAGTCATTGACCTTTGGGCAGTTCATGGTTAACCTTAACCATACTACTATCACTCTGCCATGCACATTTGCTGCTAGATTAAAAGAGCGTGTGGAATCGTTTGAGCCACCCTCTCCTCTGGAAGATGAAGATGTTATTGAGATTCCCCCAAGCAATGAAGAAGACTCGGGGGGCAACACTTCAGATAAGGCAAAATCCATGATCTTCACCAAACCAGATGAAGCAGACACTTGCCACATCAAACCCTTGTATATCAAGGCACATGTTGATGGCATTCCAATCAGCAGGGTACTTGTTGATAATGGTGCAACGGTGAATCTCATTCCATATTCATCATTGAAGAAATTGGGCAAGTGCACTGATGATTTGATCAAGTCAGAAGTCACTGTGAGTGATTTTTCTGGCAACATCAAGAAGACAAAAGGCATACTGCCTGCCCAGCTGACCATTGGGTCAAAAACGTCCCTCTCTGCCTTCTTTGTAGTTGATTCCTCATCAACTTACAACATGTTGCTTGGTAGAGATTGGATTCATTCCAACTGGTGCGTCCCATCATCCTTACATCAACTATTGATGTTTTGGAACGGTACTGAAGTTGAAGTGGTCAAGGCAGACAAGAGACCATTCAAAGTTGAAACCAATGCAGTGGATGCAAGGTTTTATGATGGAACCACAGGACCTATAAGGTTCATGGGCCAGGACAAGTATGGCCGGCCATACCCGTTTATTTCCACAGGAGAAGTCAAACAAGAAGCCTTGAAAGAGGTGATGGAAAATCTTATGCGGCCTGATGCCTTGATACCCTTCAAGCCGCTTCCATGTGCTCTTATCATAGAAGAAATCCCATGAGTACACAACCTAAGGAGGTTGTGTTGGCCAACGACATCTTGAGAAAGTTGTCGACATTGGCCCTAGAGATGAAGCTCCAAAGCTTAGAGGATTCAGCCGCCCCATCAGCCAATGCGGCTTATCAAAGCATAGAAAATATACAAGATGAGATCACCATGGAGGAACTTGATCTTGCTCCCACGAAGTTAGATGATCTCAAGGTTGAGGTACAAGATCCTTTACTTGAAGTAAATCTTGGTACTGAAGAAGAGCCTAGGCCAACTTACATAAGTCAGTTATTGGCCGAAGAAGATAAGCCACGCTTTGTAGCCTTGTTAAAAGAATACAAAGATTGTTTCGCCTGGGACTATGACGAAATGCCTGGCTTGAGTCGTGACTTGGTGGAGCATCGTCTGCCAATCATCGTAGGTTACCATCCCTATCAGCAACCTCCCAGGAGAATGGCTAATGATGTCATTCTTAAAGTTAAAGAGGAAGTTGAAAGGCTCCTTAAAGCAGGATTCATCCGTACCGCAAGGTATGTAGAATGGACTTCAAACATAGTTCCTGTAGTTAAAAAGAATGGTAAAATCAGGGTGTGTGTTGATTTTCGAAATTTGAATTCAGCCACCCCTAAAGATGAATATCCTATGCCTGTTCCAGACTTACTAGTAGATGGGGCCGCCCAGCATCAAGTATTATCCTTCATGGATGGTCACAGCGGTTACAACCAGATCTACATAGCAGAGGAGGATGTTCCAAAGACAGCCTTCCGCTGTCCAGGTGCAATCGGTACTTTTGAATGGGTAGTCATGCCCTTTGGACTCAAAAACGCCGGTGCAACCTATCAAAGAGCCATGAACGCCATCTTCCATGACATGATTGGAAAATTTATGGAGGTATACATAGATGATGTAGTGGTTAAGTCACACAACCACCTTGATCACATTGATCATCTAAGGCGCTCATTTGAAAGAATGAGACAACATGGTTTGAAAATGAATCCATTGAAATGTGCTTTCGGTGTTAGTGCAGGTAACTTCCTTGGATTTTTGGTCCATCAGCGAGGCATCGAGATAGACCAAAACAAGGCAAAAGCCATCATACAGGCAAAACCGCCTACATCAAAGAAAGAACTTCAACGCTTCCTTGGAGAAGTCAACTTCTTAAGAAGATTTATCTCCAACACTGCTGGTAAGACCAAGGCGTTTTCACCACTGTTGAAGTTGAGAGACAAGGAAGAGTTTCAATGGAAAGACGAACATCAAGAAGCTTTTGAGGCCATTAAGAAGTATTTAGCTTCGCCTCCTATATTAGTTCCTCCTAAGAAGGATAAAACCTTGTACTTGTATGTTGCAGCCACTACATCTTCCATAGGATGTTTGTTGGCTCAAGGGTTAGGAAAAGGAAAGGAACAAGCAGTGTACTACTTAAGTAGGACTCTTACAGATGTAGAAACTCGGTATAGTCCTATTGAAAAGCTATGTTTGTCACTTTACTTTGCAGCAATAAAACTAAGGCATTACATGCTCTACTTTGATGTCTGTGTTATTTCAAAAACTGACTTAGTAAAATACATGTTATCTCGGCCTCTCCTTAAAGGCCGACTAGGCAAGTGGTGCCTGGCACTCTCTGAGTTCAGTTTTAAGTATATACCTCAAAAGGCAGTAAAAGGGCAAGCAATTGCCGACTTCCTAGCCGACCACCCATGCTTAGACCTGGGAGAAGAGTTTGAAGATACAAACTTTGTCATGGAGGTATCTTTAATACCATGGATACTTGAATTTGATGGCTCTAGCACTGCCAACTCTGCAGGTGCAGGAATTGTCATCACCTCCCCAGATGATGACTATACCATGATGTCTTTTCACTTAGACTTTGATTGTACAAACAATCAAGCTGAGTATGAGGCACTTATCATTGGTTTAGAGTTGCTCAGGGAGATGAAAGTATCCACAGTACACATCAGAGGAGATTCTCTCTTGGTAATCAACCAGCTTACCAGAGAGTTCAATTGCACAAGTCCATCATTGTTATCATACTATGCAGTGGCAGTGCAATTGTTATAAAAATTTGATGATGTGAGGATAGAACACGTCCCTAGACATAAGAATGAATCCGCAAATGTTGCTGCACAGCTTGCATCTGGCCTTGTATTCCGAGATGATATTTGGAAAAAAGTGGTAAATGTGGAGAGGAGGAGCATGCCTTCAACATTTACTAGGGACAATGTGTTTGAAGTGTACAACATGGTGCATAGGCTTGATGATTGGCGCCAGCCATTCCTTGAATATCTCCAAAACCCATCGACCAGGGTCACTAGGAGAGTAAGGACTTTGGCTGTGCACTATACTGATGAATTATATCGGAAAGACTTGGACGGATCTTTAATGAGATGTCTAGATCAAGATGAGGCTAAGAAGGTCATCAAAGATGTGCATGAAGGTTTATGTGGTGCACACCAAGCTGGTAGGAAGATGAGATGGTTGATTCGCCGTCATGGCTTCTATTGGCCAACTATCATGAAAGACTGCATGGAATTTGCCAAAGGCTGCCAAGCTTGTCAGAAGTATGGCCCTATATGGAGACTTCCATCAGAAGAGCTACATTCTATAATAAAGCCTTGGCCATTCAGAGGATGGGCAATTGATCTCATTGGAAAGATCTACCCACCAGCCAAAGGCGGTGTCTGCTTTATTATAGTTGCCACAGATTATTTCACCAAATGGGTGGAAGCAAAAGCTCTGAATGGCATAGCTCATAATGATATCAAGAAATTCATCAAGGAACATATCATCTACCGCTTTGGAATTCCAGAAACTCTCACCACTGATCAAGGTACTAACTTTGATGGTGAGATCACAAGAAGTTTGGAAGAAAAATTTGGCCTAAAATTCACTAAGTCCACGCCATACTATGCCCAAGCTAATGGGCAGGTCGAAGCTTCTAACAAGGTGATGATAGGCATCATAGAAAAAATGATAAAAGACAAACCTGGCAAATGGGATAGAGTCTTACCTAAGGCTTTGTGGGCATACATGATGTCACAGCGTTCGAGTACTGGTGTAAGTCCATTCAGCCTCACCTATGGTCATGATGCGATGGTCCCAATGGAACTTTTGGCTAAGTCAGCCAGAGTTGCATTCCAAAATAACTTGCAGTGGTATGATTATAATGATGCCATGATGATCGAGCTTGAAGATCTTGATTCTGAAAGATTAGATGCTTTAGATCACCTGCAAGCACAGAAGAAGAAGGCAGAAAGAAGTTACAATAAGAAAGTTCGTAAACGAAGTTTTGTCGAAGGCGAACTAGTATGGAAAGCTTTCTTGCCTCTTGGTTCTAAGAAACGCGGAAAATGGTCTCCCAAATGGGAAGGACCATTCCGTATCAAGAAAGTACTCAAGAATGGTGCCTATTGGTTAGAAACTGAAGATGGTGACTCTCATAGGAAGTTCATCAACGGGCGCTATTTGAAGAAGTACTATCCGACTGCATGGGAGGCAAAATCTGATCCAAATCCTGAGTTCGACATGGAGGAGGAATTAGATGAAGTGGCTATGACTCAACTCACAGCCACATGCTTCACTGAAGTATAAGAGTTACACGCTTCGTGGACTTAGCCACCCCAATTGCGTTCTTGTGGCTTTTAAATAAAAACAAAATATTTTATTACTTATTGAAGTAATAAAAATTTCAAATTTTTGCCAATGACCTTAGGGAGTGGCGAAAAATTGAAGGAAAAATAAGATATTCCATCACTTAAATTTTACAAGTGTTGTGGAATTTAAATTTTCAAAATTTGGCCTTAGTCAAAAGAAAGGGCCGAATTTTCTAAGTATTTTTGGATGTTTTTGCCGAAAATTCTAAGTAATTTTGGCAAGATAATTTCCAAATAATTTCCAAATATTTGATTTTTGTGGTTTTAATCATAAAGCCAAAAGATTAAATTGATAAAGGATTTTGTTTGAATTAGATGGCTAAAAATAAAATAAAAAGCCACTAATATTAAAGTTGGCAAAAAACTCATTGCCACCAATTCAAAACAAAAATTTAACTTGTTTGAAATTGAAATCACTCATAAAACAATATCTTAAAATTATAAAGTACTTGAGAAAAATTAAAAGGAAATAAGATTCTAGGCCAGGAGGTGAAGATTACTCCTCCTCATCAGACACCTCAGCTTCTTCTTCTTCAACTTCAGCAAAGGGGTCATCCCCGTTGAATACTTCAAAATAGTTGGGGATATTTCATGTCCAAGTACGAAAGATGATGTTCAATTGCTCCAATTGAAAGTACTTGGTGCTCATCTCTTCTTCAATACCAGTGACATCAACCAAGGAAGCAGCAATTTCTTCAATCTGCTTGCACTTCTCTATAGCAGCTTGCTCCCTGTTGGTCTTCAAAGTAATAAGTTCACCCTCCACTCTAGACATCTGAGCTTTGAGACTATCCAGAAGTGAGTTGAGAAGTACTTCATGGTCAGTAGGATTGGTCATCTCATGGAACTTCATAATCTCAAGTTCCAGCTCTCCTCTGCCAGTCAGGTATTCGGCCTTAGTCAAATGAAGTTGGGCTAATGCTTTGGAAGTATGGTTGTAGTCATCAGCAAACAACTTGAAAAGAATTGGGAATTCGCGCCAAAATTGGACAATGTGGGGATCAACCCTAGGAGAAGCACATATGATATCAATTGACTTCAAGATTGAATCTGCATTCTCCTCCATGCTAGCACGTTTGGCATTGATGAAAAAGCTCTTGATATCATCAATAGCCGTCTCAAGCTCCAAGTTTGAGGGAATGGCTTCCATAACCTCCATCTTAGGAAAATTCAGAAGTGCTGCAACAAGATCCTTAGCAACTACAAAATTAACAAAATTGTTAGAATACAAATTTTGTTAATATGCTTGGTGAAAATAAATATTTTTACCACCTTAAAATTATTGCCTAATTTTATTTTTTGGCAAAAATAATTATTATGGCTGCCAAAAATAACTATGGTAATATTTTAAGAAAATAAAAATAATTTTTGGCCATAAAATTATACTAAGGCCGAAAATTTCAATGTGCATACCACATGAGTTGTAATTTTTCAACTAAAGTCATGGTGTGCTAAAATTCAAGGTTTTTGGTAAATAAAAATCAAATTTGATTTAACCTAAAACCTAAATTCTAATTTTTGGCTAAGTATACTAATTTGGCCAAAAATCATCAAAAAACCCTAATTTTCTAAGGAGCATGCCGCCCAATTTGCAATTTTTGCAAATAAAGGCTCGGCATGCTAGGGTTTGTTCAAATTCATCAATTGGGATGTGCACGTGTCAAATTAAGCCTAAATTCATGTGCTAAGAACCTGATTTGATGAGAATAATTGGCCAAACATAGCAGTTTTGGCCGAAACCCTAAGAATTGGGTGAAATTGATTGCCGCCTATTTGCAATTTATGCGATTAAGGGCTCGGCAATTAGGGTTTTCAAAATTCTATTAAATTGGATTGTGCACGTGTGAGATTAAACCTAATTTCATACATGTAAGGCCTGATTTAATGTTAATTGATGGCTAATTTTATCAATTGGGCCAAAATTAGCAAGAATTTTAACCTAAAAACCTAATTCTATGCCGTACAAGTTGCAATTTGTGCAATTTAGGGGCTGCGGCATACTAGGGCACTAAAATTATGAAAATTAAGCTTCCTATACTTTTTATTAGGGCTTAATTTTATGATTAATTCCCTGAATTTTTGGCTAAATTAAATCAATTTGGCCAAAATTCCCAAATCACATAAACCCTAAGGACTAAATTGAAAATTGTCACCCAAAATTCAAATCCATCAATTTGGGGCGTGGAAAGCTAGGGTTTATGATCCTTGTCCAATTAGGTTTAGGGTTTATCTAATCCTAACCTAATTTCATGAGGAAAACACTAATTCCTAGTCCAATTTGGCTTCCTAGACCTAATAGGATTTGTAATCCTAGTCAAATTAGGCCAAATTTGCCGCCTAGGGTATCAAAATTGGGGGTCGATAATTGCAGCCCCTATGTCGACATATTGGGCATGATTTCATGCCATGGAATCACAATTTCATGCAGCAACATGTTCACCTAAAGATTTATGGCAAAATCTAAGTCTTAGGCCGAAAATTACATGGTTTTTACTAAGGATTTTGGCCAATTTCTTCATTAATTTGATTTGATTTCTAAATCAAATTTTTACTCAAAATTACAGCAGCCATATTACACCAAAATCATCATCAAAGATGACCTAATCATGGCAATTTGTGCTAAGGTTGGCGGCATAAAAGAAATTGATGAACTTAAGTGCAAAAATTAAAGAGTTCATGAACAATTACCTTGATTTTGTGCCGATTTGGGATCAATCACCATGGACTTGAGCTTAGGCCTTGCTTGAGTCGATTGGGAGCTGCCATCATGGGAGTTTGATCCAAATTGCTTGATTCGTGCCAAGGATTTGGAAGCCTCCAAGAACAAGGAGCCGCGGCTTGAATTGCTTGGCATGAGAGATGATTTTTGGTGATGATTCTTGTTGTTACCTTGATCTTTGGAAGCCATTATAGCTTGAAAAAGATGCTGGAAAATTCGGCTAAGTGTGGTACCAAGAGGGTGTCGACGTTGGCTAGGAAAAATAAGAGGAAAAATTTCGGTCCAAGACCAATTTTCTTAAATACAAGCTTAAATTCTTTTAACACAAAGACTTAAGCTTGGGGGGGCATTGTTTATACCTCAATTTACAATTGAGGGTAAATTGGTCTTATCATAATTATAATTAAGGTGTGTGGTTAGGATTTAATCAAAATTCCTAAAGAAACTAGGTTTCTGCACCACCCTGATTCAAATTGAATTAGGAAAGTTTTGTAAATTAATTGCAAGGGCTGAAATTAATTAATTACTAATTAAATCTCTAGTGTATGCCGCTGCTACCCAGTTGAGTGGCACACATAATCAAATCAGAAGCAGTTTCCTTTAATATTGCTGCCTGATAAGGAGGCAAACAAGTAAATAAGGAAAATTGCTTACCATCTGACCATGAGATGAAAAATACCTCATGGACATACATAGCAAGGCCTAAGTCGTCTCCCAGTCAGAGGAAAGGCCGCCCTCTGCCCTGCAGAGAGATATTTTTCTTCTTGCAGGAAGGAGGCAGAGAGCTAAAGTTTGTCAGCAAGAGAAACAACTGTGT
>AWUE01022996.1:0-30701 GCA_001974825.2 Corchorus olitorius
ACCCCTCCTTAGCAGTTGGATGCAATCAGAAGAAGAAGGAAGCTTCACTGCACTTTCCTGAAAGCTATCATCTGCATAGGAGGAGGATTTTGCCTTTGTCAGCAAGGCAACCGCATTTAATGCTCAAGCCCAAACCGTCCCCTATATAAAGGGAGGCCATTCTCAGGTTTCAGCAGATTCCGCATCTCAGACATTTCTCCCGAGAAATCAAAAACCATCTTCTGCAGCTACAAACTTGCTCCGCGCAAAAAACCAAGCTCCGTGCTTATTTTCTCTCTGGCTCTGCGCCATTTTCACCTTGTTCATCACAAGTTCTTCACTCGTTCTTCATATTTTTCTTGTTTAGATCTTGTCTCCGGACAAACAAACACTCTTTTAGTGTTTTTCTCTTGTTTCAATCTTGTCTCCGGACATACAAACACTGTACACGTGTTCTTCATTCAGAAATAACAGATCAGTTTGTTATTTTCTTTTCAATTTCAATTACAATCAAAGCATATCTCTCAGATCTGATCCGGAAAAGAGGAAAGCCCAGTTTGAGAAGCAATTCGTGTGGATCCAATGATTTAGATGCTCCGGTGTGACTTTGATCCAGTCTCCACAATCGTTCTGATCTTTTAATCTGTTGCTCCGCGCACCAGATCTTGTTTTTACAACCTCTTTGTCAATTTCAGCAAATTGACTGGCACGCCCTTACGCTGTCATAAAGAATTCTCCGCGAAAACTCTAGCAAGAGATTTTTGGCGCAACATAATCAATCATGGGAAAGACTCGCACTTTTAGTCTAATAGACATTTGATCACTACCACAACCGACACTTGTTTCTCCCCACTTACTAGCGTAATTACTTTTAATTAATCGCCAATCACAAACTTCCATTTTTATTCGTTATTATCAACATTGAAGCACCTCTAACAAAGGTATTGACCTGGCAATGTCTTGCACAATCATTTTTTTTTTCGTCTTTAACATGTAGCTTAGTTTAAAATCTACAAACGCCACTTCACAATGCAAAATTTAATTCAGATCAATAACCAGGTTGTACTACTAGGTCAAACTCGGCGACTCCACGGTGAATATCTCCGAAAATACTACTATTATCGAACACATCAATTACTTTCAGGAACATTAACTCATTCTTTAACATAAACGTTCTAAGTCAGTTCGTCAAGCTTGAACACTCATTATTTATTTGCGGCATTACTCGTGTCGTAAGCGGTATACGCGATTGAGACTCCAGCGCAATAAGAAGTAACTTGCGGAAATGGCATCGAAGGAAAAAAAATCGTTGTCGGTTATGACAAGAATGGATACGACATACGTGGGAATGGTACAAGCGGAATCGACAAGTTATGAGTATTTTTCCTATAAGCAACTGCTTAGATAATTAAATGGTCTGAGAATTCACATATCTCCATTTTATCTCTTAGCAAGGTCAAATCGTAAGGAGAATGTCCTTGTCGACATTGATCACGTTCTAGTGGCAAGAATCTCTAAGAAGAGCAACGAGTTTCGAATTTTAGGCAACTAAACTGAAGAGACACGGAATTTAGGATAAAAAACAAAATCATTTGGATATATTCAATGTTAGTATTAAAAATAAGGTAGACTGAAAAAGGTTGATGGACACATAAGTGTCCGGAACTTATCCTAAACTCACTACAGGCCCACTGGACTTACGAAACAAGGATAACAACCAGATGCATTGATACCAATAAAATTGTCACGCCCCGACCTGAAAGTCAAGCACGGACAACCGCCGTGTTACCTCGAAACACGTGTCGGCCGGTCACGTGAATCAAGGCTCCACGAAGCGTCAATATTAGACCAAAAACAAAATAATAGAAATAGAGTATAAACTTTGAAACAATAACAGTTTCCATATTAGAGTCAAGCGGAAATATCAAACCGAGAAGAGTAATAAATATGTTCCAACATTAAAATCGAAAACAAATATCAAGGGGGAAAACAACAGTCAAAAAGTGAGAATAAACAATGAAGAGAAAAATAACGAGGAACAAACACGACTACCAGTGGGACCCGATACGTAGTGAGATGTACCTCTAACAGTAGGATCACAGCCTACGCCACCAACTCAATCATCAAAGGAAATGCTGAGCCCTAACTACCCTGAAAACACAACATGAAATTGAGGGGTGAGTACACGAATGTACCCCGTGAGTGAGCCACCCTCAAAAAATGACCTGAGAGGGTGGGGTGCACTCACGACCAAAACAGTAAATAAAACAATTATAACGAAACAGATCAGTGATATCAAAACCATGTATCGTAATCCAAATATTGCTTTCAAAACCATGGGCTGCCATCAAAGCATATCTGAAGTGACCTTGGCCCGAGTCAACCTCCGGAACCGTCAGGGGCATTCTCATAATATCTAACATAAGTAGAAACCCTGCCCGTCCCCCTGACGTTGGCCTGGGTCCGGCATTGCGTGGTGGCCGCAACATACCCAGTTTAGCTCCCCCATGCACACACCGAACCAGTATATAAATATGGCGTGTCGGGCATGGAGCGACGAACCATGTGGATCCAAACACAACTCATGGTCCGCCAATCAAGTCTAACTACTAGCTAGTAAACCACCAAATCAAGTCTAACTACTAGCTAGTAAACCACCAAATCAAGTCATACGTACTCCCTGGACTGCGTCCAATCCATGAGTTCCCGTATGCTTTTCCAACGACTCAAAACCATTTTCAAGGATCGCTAATGCACCCAAAATCATTTAATAAAATCATTTATAAAAAAAAATTTAATAAAACAGTAATAAAATAGTTCCTCAACGGATTCTCCGTTGAGGACAGCCCACTCATAATTCAGGGGACTCGCACACCCCCAAAGTCATCCACTGTGAGCCTAGCCGATGTCTCGATCAGCGCCTCAGCCGTCTGATTGAGAAGCACACCCAACACAATAAAAATCATTAAAATCATAATCATAATCAAAGTTATAAACTAGAATAAGAAACCAAAATACCAAGGCACTCAAATGAGAAAAAAATAAATCACAAGAAACATATACCCATACCCACGGTCTAATATCGAGGAGTCCAACACGTCTATTTATGTTTTACAGGATTCTAATACGAGTTTCAAATTCCGAATACACTTTCTAAAGCCTATTAGATCAAATCTGGCCTTTAGGGGCAAAACGGTAATTTTGCATACTATGGCTATTACGGTGATCCTCTAACTTTACATGTTCAATGAGCATGTTTGGACAAGACAAATCCTTTTCTAAGGGCAAAGTTGTAACTTTACTCATTTGAGGGTAAAATGGTCATTTGCAATTATTATAGGTTTCACAACGTACAAACGAATTTATAGATATGAAAGGCATAGTCAAATTCTCTCATTTCCACCCTTAAGGGTAATTTCGTAAATTTGATGACGACGGGGCATAATGATAATTTCATTGTTACGAGGGTAATATGGTAGTTTTACCCAAAAGAATCACTACAGTAGCTTTCTAATTCCAAAAGTGTGATCTTGAAATCTAATTCCTT
The DNA here is from genome assembly GCA_001974825.2 of Corchorus olitorius. Classification (NCBI taxonomy): domain Eukaryota; kingdom Viridiplantae; phylum Streptophyta; class Magnoliopsida; order Malvales; family Malvaceae; genus Corchorus; species Corchorus olitorius. The sequence continues at coordinate 3,527 of AWUE01022996.1, forward strand.
GTATTGCCCTAACAAGGGCAAAAGGCAATTTTACTACCAATGAAATAGCTAATAATTCATCAAAAGAAAATTGGCCATTAAAATCCATATATATGTATAATTCGATCAACCATAAGCTTACAATATAATTAACTCAAATTCTTAGACTCGTTATACCCTACAATTCAAGGCCACTACAACCGAAAATTTGCATTGTCTATATATATCCATGTGATTTTGGTTACTATGACCCATGCATGTCTCAATAACACGCACACATTGGACCAAAATGCCACGTGGCAAGATTACGTCAGATCAAGGCGCTGACTCAGCAATACTGTTTTAGAGGGACTAAAATGACTTCAAATTGCAACACTACAAAAAAAGGTGTCGTATAACGACGGCCAAAAATTAAAATTTAGGGGGCAAAACATCAAAATCATTCAAATTCAGGGAGAAAAAGTGATTAAGTCATTAGACATACATAAAAATTAAACCACCATATTTAAAGTAATATTTTAATTTTAGGATCATATCGTAACTTATTGAGGTAGAACAGAGGCAGTTGAATCAGACTTTCCTGTTGATTGTTTCCACTCGTTTCTGGGATATGTTGGAAGCAAATATCTCCACCTTATCACATCCAGACACCCCAAAGTGTTCTTTCAAGGATGGCAAACTTATAGTATGTATTTCATGATAGAAGCTCTTTAGATTTGGCAGAAAATGGAGATATAACTCTGTTAGTTGAGGAAATTCAAATGTAATAATATTGTTCACTGCTTGTACCAAGTGTTGAGTAGAAAGTGGTAATTGGGGTTCAAAAATTTCTTCCACTAACTCACAACAACTCCATATTTTCAATTTCGTAAGCCTTTGAAGTCTTTTTGACATACTCAACGAGAAGATATTCTTTAGCTTCCTGCAATATGCTAATTGAAATGCAATTAGTTTGGGCAAAGATTCCTCATCAGCAAGTTGGTTAGGCCATAGTTTTTCCGAGCTTCCCGTGCCATAAATCACCAATTTCTCTAGCATAGGAAGTGTTACCTATATATATATATATATATATAATATTAATTCATTTGAGTGTCAGCAATTGTTACATCATAATGCCCGAAAGGGCACCCCATATCCTCTACAGATGGCCATGGGTAGCCATAACACAACTTAGATTTAGTTGTTACATCACAATAATCTTACAATGACTAGTTTTTTACTAAATAATCAAAACTGCTCAATTTAATTTTAATCATATATTAATAATTAGTAAAGACATGTGCGTTGCACGTATGTTAATAATTTATAAAACATAAAAATTAAAATAAAATAAATATAATAAATGACATATTTTTTATCGAAAATAAATGGCATATTAATTTATAATATAATATGAAAAAAATATTTTTTATAAATCATATATAGTAAAAATATTCAAATCTAAATGAATTATTAATATAATAAATAATATATGTTTAATAGTCTATGAAAACAAAGTTCTCATTGCTTATTTTTGTTGTTGATTTCCATGACAGTTGAAATGAACACAAAACATTGGAAGGAATTTGCAATTTTTATGATGAATTGAGGAATTGTTCTAAAGTGATATCTACTTCTTCCACTTTTTTTCTTATGATGAATTATTCATAATAAATAAATAAAAGTTTCATAAAAACTTACCTAAATTAGTATATATGAGATTGTAATTATAGTTACATGTGTGTTAATAATTTGTAAATTATAAGAAATTAAATAACTAAATAAAAATAATAAATCGCATATTAATTTGTAATATATAACATAACAAATATATAATAATTTAATCTTTATAAATCATAAATATTAAAATAATCCAAATGAAATAAGTATAAGTATATAATAAATATATAAATTATGCTTAATAGTCTACGAAAATAAACTTATCATTATAATTCTTTTTCCACTTTAATCTTTTTGTTAACAACATTTCTTATTTTCACCAAAGTTATGTCATCATCTTCATCATCAATTGTGACTAACTTGGCTTTTCTTGCAACTCTTTTTTTTTTTTTGGTTTTTCATATGCTTGTCTTGACAAATCATCCATCGAGCATAATTAAGTCTGCATCTACATTTCCATCTTTACTTCCATCAACCTTTTGCCTCTTCTTGAGCTTTCTCTTTTCCACGAAAATGTTGAGATGTGTCAACATTTTCTTCATCTTCAAATTTGTAATTTTGCAATTTCTTTGATTAACTCGGCATCTTAACCAAAATTATTAACTTTAAGAGAACAAAATTTTGTTGTAGATATCAGTGCTAGTTCCACACCTTTTATTCTATTATACTTTATAATTTCTTAATTATATCTATATTATAAATCTTAAACTTGTTAAAATAAAACAATTTACCAAAAAGAAAAAAATCGATCGAAACAAAACTTTTAGGTAGTTTTCTATCCTTTTTATTCTCCCCTCTTTCCCGCTTCTCTAGCCTTCTAACTCTCTTTGTTGTAGATATCACCCATAGTTCTGAACCTTTTATTTTACTCTAAATTATTTATCAATATTATAAGAGTTTAAATTATGATAGGATGATACTAAAAATAGGTCTTTTTTGCATTCCATTAAAATGATGCCACCTCATCTTAAAATTGTTAAAATAAGATAGTTTACAAAAAAGAAATTAACAACCATTTGAACATAGGTATTGCTGACTCCAACCTTGCTGAACTTTTGGCGGTTGTTAAAGTTTTATCAATCATTATGGATGTTATTGCTTTCCCATTGCCTAGAATTATTTTGGAAAGTGATTCTTCAAATGTTATCTCATGCATTACTAAATCTGATAGTAGGCCATGGAAGTTTAGTAATTTCTTTAATAGGTTGTCTAACTTGTTAGAGATTATCGGTCATGTTACTTTTGTTTATATTTTTAGGGAGGCAAATTTCTTTGCAGACTCTTTAGCCAAGCTTGGTGTCTCAAGAACTATCAAACTTGATTGCTTGGTTGTAACCTTCTCCTCTTTAATAAATTATTTATTATTCAAAAAAATGAAAAAACTTTCAAATTTACCGAAAAGAAAAACATCGCTTGAAACAAACTTTCAGTCAATTTTCTTTTGCCTTTTATCTCCTCTCTTTCCCTCTTCTTCAGCCTTCTAGCTATTTTTTTTTTTTTTGAATTTTCAATCTGTTTTATTTTTATTATTGCCATTATTTTTTTTAGGTAATTATTGTTGTCATTCTAATGTCACACTATATAGTATCTAATTTTAGTATTCACCATTTTAATCTTTCCAAAACAAATCTCACAACACAACCAGACACCCTTATCTGTAAATCAAATTTGTAAAATTTGTATACAAATTGGTTTGAGAAATAATATTTTCCTATTCACCAATTTATAGTTCCTTCCTTTTTTGTGATCGAGAAATTGAATTTATATGCTATTGTGCATATTAACTAAAGATTAATGTGATTGAAACTATTGAAGCAAAATAAGTAATGATCTATTGATATATTTCAAAGAAAAATTAAATTGAATTGAACTTTTAATATATAATTATATAATACTAAATAAACTACATAAACTTAAACTTTTTAATATTAGCTACATAACTAATTTTTAATATTTGTTCTCACAATTCAATCAAACATACTCTTACCTTTATATAAATTATATTTGTATAAAATTGTAACTAAACTTAATGCAACGTGAGGAACTATAAAAGTGGATATACAAATTGGATTGATAAATAAAAATTTCCTAATTACTAATCATATGTCCTTAACTTTTTTTACGGTTGAGAAATTAAATTTAATATGCTACATATACATATTTTTGACAGTTTAAACCAAAGATAGAACTTGATTTGTCATTTTTAATCTACCAATTTTTTGGGTATTAATTAATTAATGAAGGATTGATGTGATTTAAGCTTACATTAATGAAAATTAAAAAGTTGCACATGCACTATAATTAACGATGTCATCAAAAAAGAAAAAAGTTATACACGGTGAATATTGGCTGTCACATTGTTAGTTAGCAAATACAAAATTGTGAGGCATTCAATATAAATATCATTAGTTATTATTTAAATTTTGATATATTGATAATTTTTTTTTAAAAAAAAGACTAATTAGATTCACCAAAAAAGACTAACTAATATAATTGGTAAAAACACCATCTTCTCTAACCTCCTCTTAGGCCCCTACCAAATATGCCGCTAATTTTCATGGCATCTGTTTTTGTTTTCATTTTTGCCTCTTATTACAATTTACAACTGTCACTCCCATGACTATGCCCACTATCTTTTTACTCTAATAATCAACCCAAATCTTATTTTCCTTCTTTTAATTTTTTTTGATCGATTTTCTTCTTTTAATTTTAGAATTGAAGATATTTTCTTCTTTTAATTTAGAATTGAAGATCTTATATGGAGACTTCGATTTAAAGAGGAAAATGTCCTTTTTTTAACCTGAAAGAATATATGTATTTTTCTTTTTCTATTTTTGAAGAGGCAATTAAGTTGAAGATTTTTTTTTGTCAAAAAGATAAGTATTTTTTTGCTACATATTAAGTTGAAGTATATGACTTTGTTTTTTATTTGCTTTTTTAGAAAAAATATTATATACTCAACTTTGAAATAGTCTAAATTATCTAAGAAAAGATGAAGAAAAAAATACATACCACTAATAATAATTATTATTATTATAATAAGTTTAATAATTATAATACCACTAATAATAAGTTTAATAATTATTATAATAATAATAAGTCTAAATTAACGTGAAAAAATTGTTAGTATTATATTAGATTGGACTTTTGTGATATGGAAAGGAAAACGTAATTATATATATAACTAATAATAATTTTAATAATTATAATAATAAGTTGTTTAACATAACAATAATTGTTAATATGGAAATAAAATCTGGTTGGATAGATTACATATTAACCCTTATAAATATAACTAAAATTTTAAAATTAAAAAGACTATTTTAGATATTTCAGGTCAAGGTTTTTGAAGTTTAGACTTATATAGTATATAGATATATGCCTCTAAGTAAGCATTGGCAGTGTACAGCATTAGAATTTTGATGTTTCATGACATTGTATAAACTTCAACAGTTTCAAGAATTCCTAATTGAAATAAAACCAACTTAAGAAATGATAAGCATCAAATCAAGGGTCTAAAAAATTGAGTACTTAATTAACATACATAGATACTTTTTTTTTTTGAAAAATTAACAACAATTAAAAGTAATATAGTGATGAATTATGAAGTTAAATTTTTACCTCTTTGAAGAAATATTGTGGTACATCTATGCTGCAATTCTCCGTTGAGATGATATTGCTCAAAACTTCACAATAATATATCTCTAGTGTCCTTAGAGAGGGAAACTCAATCCGATTTCCAAAGCAAAGCCTTTTGAGTTTGGGAAGATTCGAGAGGCACAAGTAGTCAAGTTTAGGAAACTCAATTGTGTTGTCATTCCTTTCTTCTTCTATTTCTTCTACTAATCCTTCAGCATTGAGGTCTGTTATGACTTCTTCCATTTCATTACAATCTACAATAGAAAGTGTTTCCAATTGGTCAAAGGTGTTAACCATAGAGTAAGAAAACAGATACTTCAATTTAGGACACCACTTCACCGAAACCTCCTTTATGGCAAGGAACACAAGCTGCAGATAACGTATAAAGATTTCCTTTAGAAAGAAATTAATGTATAACAGTGTAATGCTTTATTTGAATTTTTGAAGAAATTAAATACTATGCACTAATTTATATATTAGTTTCGCTTGTTGATATGAAATTTAGCTATTCTAAAAATAACATACTGTCAAAAGAAAAAAAAAAATCTCAGGACTAGTATCTATGGCTTATAATTCTTAAAGCCACTCTCATCAAATGGAGAAAGTAATTATTAATTTTAGAAACCAATAAAAATAAAGAAAAAGCACCTTAACCTTAATTTGCCTCAAATGGTACATGCATGTTCTTTGATATTTATGGTCTCACATGTCTCACTATATATGGGGTTTTGTGTAATTTTATGTCATTTTTGTTAATTTGCTTTTTTTCATTAGATGTTTGGGGATATATACAAAGACATATCAGGCTATAATGAGATTTGTGATTATTATATGGAAAATTATATATAATACACCGTCAATAAAGTTTAACAGACTATACATGCGGGGTTTAAGGATTTATATATGTCCTTTAAAAAATAGTTTTGAATTAAAAATAAAATTAATTCTGAAACTCACTTGTGGAAGTTCAAATAATTATCCTTATTATATACCATTTACAAAAAGAGATATAAACACATAAATACCTTGTGGTCAAGACACGATGTAGCATTTGATCCTGTATCAACTGATTCAACTCTTTCTTGTTCAGGTGAGGAAACACCACACAAACAAATCAAACTTGGTAAGTATTTTAATATCAAAGAGTTGAGTTGATTGAATATTAAAATCACTTCCTCTTTCTTTTCTGCAAATATTAACTCCGTCATGTTTTCACAATGAGATACCTCAATTTCTTGGAGTGGGCGCAACTCTCTGGCTATGGAGTATGAGAACAAATTCTTCAGCTTCTTACAATTACCCACTTGTATGGCTCTTAATTGGCTAAAACATCCAACACTGACTTCACCGTAATATATTTTGTCCAAATTCATGACACGATTCACTTCAGTTAGAAATTGAATCTCAACTTGTCTCAATTGAATACCTTCCTCAAATTCAAACCCTGTGAGCACTAACGTTCTTGGGTTTTCCAAACGCCGCTAATCCCACTGCCGATGCCAACCAATTGAAATCTTGTATCTTTCAAGTTTTCCGAAGAACATGGTATCATTTGGCATCGCTTTCTTATCAGATATATGTACTTCCAAAGTGGTCAAATGAGACAATTGTTGCAACTCAACAAGGCTTGCGTAGCTTCCTGCTGGATTCTCACATCCCTCAAGTATCTCCCAACAATCAAAGCTATTAAGTAGGTATAATTCTTCTAATTTAGACAAACATGATAAGACTTTTGGTGGTATTACTTTAAGAGCCTCACAATCACTCAAATTTAACAATTTTAGCTTGACCAATTCTCCTATCTTCATTGGTAAACATGAAAATCTAGATTTACGAAGGTCAAGTATTTCTAATTTCTTTAACTCTCCAATGAAGCTGAAATCTACACTTTCTAAATCACATTGAAATAGACTCAATGTGCGAAGAGTTTTAAGGAAATCAAAACCAACCGAGAAAGGCAAGTTGGGTGAAAGTTGCATTCCACCAAAATATAAGACTTTAAGTTTTTGCATACCCGTAAAAAGGTCAATCAAAGAAGAAACATTTTCACTGTCTGACATAGAGAAAAAGCTAAGGTTTGGACACTTCAACTGATCATTAGGAAGCTCGCTAACCTTAGCATGCATCAAGTAATCAACTCGCATTCTTGCATTGTTTCCTCATTTGACAACTTTTCAGATACATCTTCTCTTGCTATAGCTGAAAGCCAATGGAAGTCCCTCGAAGCAATTGAAAGAGCAACATCACGAACAACATCATGCATACCAAAGCACCCAGAAATGGGACTAGAAAGTAACAAAGAAGAGTCTTTGAGGTCACTCACCAATGTCAATACTCTGTCTCGTACCTTCTTAATTGTGTCAAGCTCTTGGAATAAACCAAGGCCCTTGCAGTATATCAACAAGTCCTCCACAGCAGCATTATAACCAACATTATGATTCATTATACTGCATATTAAGAAAGTGAGGTGAACGTCCTTGGATTCCAAAAATGTATAACTCAACTCTATTGCTGAATATACACCACTTGGTATTCCCTCAAAGTTACTCTTGCATGGATTTCTTAGTTTTTCCAATGCATCCCCCATTGGAACAACTCTTTCTTATGCTTCAAAGCCTTTGCCAATGTTGCAATAGCAGTCGGCAATCCTGCACATTTTTGGCGACTTCGACTGCTTTTGATTTAATGTCATCACTTCTTTCAACAATATGACCGGCCATGTTTTTGAAAAGTCTCCATGCTTCTTCTTCTGTCAAGATGTCAATTGCAATATTTCTCTCAGAACCCATTGACTGTAAGAGATCAACCTTCCTAGATGTCATCAAGATCTTGCATCTCTTTTGTTGGTCACTGCAGGAAGGAACTCCAAGTGCATCCAAGTCGAGAGTCTTCCAAATATCGTCCAAAATTATAAGAACATTCTTCTCTTTCTTTAGTCTGTCACACAGTCGACTCGCTCTTACATCCATGCTCTCTGCATCAAGTTTGAGGCCTAATTAACTTCTCTGCAATCTCGTTTTGAACATTGGGTATGTTTGGATTTTGTGTTAAAGCTGCCATGACGACGGTCTCAAACACCTTTTCCTTCTTTGCTTGACTAGCAACTTGTTTAACTAGAGTGGTCTTGCCCACACCACCCATTCCGTACACACCAATTATGGCCAAATTATCATCTTTGAGTGCATTCATGACCCCATCGAAGGCAGCCCTTCTTGACTCAAACTCCTCGTAGTCTTTGACAGGTCTCATAGCCATCCGCATCCCTTCTGGAGCAGGGCGACACGAAACTCTATCAAATCGGTCTTCTTTTTCCAAGAGCTCAGCAATGGAGTTGGCCTCCTTCACAGCTTTCTTACACAGCTGGTAAGGAGTCTTGATACAAAATCCTGCAAAACAACTCTTCTTTGCCTTGTCTTCATTCTCCATCAATCGCTCAGCAGCCTCTATATATCTTCTCATTAACCTCGATCAACCAACTGTCAACGTGGTAAAAAATGTTCTCCCCGTTCCTGTTAGCCTCATCAACACTAAGTTGCACTCTTTCTCTTGCAGCCTTGAGATCAATAAGTCCATCCTTAAGCTTTTCACACTTGCTCTTATAATTGAACAAGTAATCGACTGGAGTAACTGTGAAGTCGATTACTTTGCCAACAAGGGTACCAACAATGGGAGGAAGAAACTCCATGGTTTCTTTTTTAAAGATCTAAAAGGTTATATACTGGGAACAAAAAAAAGAAAAACTAAAATTCATAATTAAATACATACATAATATAATCAAACCAAGATGAAAACATTTAAAGTGAGTAAAGCAAAACGTACCTAATATGATCCAATTAATATGGAAAGCTAGATTAGCTAAGGTTTCTTCCAATCTCCAGTTTTAGTAAATAAGCCAATAAAGCAGATCAGAGTATAAAAAAGGTTTGTTTAGTGTTCACAAAACAAAGCAAGAGAGTTTATAGGATAAGATCAAGTTGCCTTGCTGCACTGCCGTTTACTTGACTTTGACTATTCCTTCCACCACTGCTTGTAGTCAACATTATTTTAAGGAACGGTGGAAGTAAACAATATTTTAGAATTTCACCCCAAAAAATTTATATTTTAGAACAATCAATAACAAAATTTATTTTGAAACAACCATAATAAAATGTATTCATGGTGTGAGAGTTATCATGAACCAGATGTGCGACATGATTATAGGCACATATTCATCCTAGAATCATGCCACATTAATATTGCATAAATTTCAAGACTCACCCTCAAATCTAAAACTTCTGTTAATTTAGAAGTTACATTTTGTTACATTTACTGGCCAAAAAAAAACTAAACTTTTGTTACATTTTTGTTGTGTAACTCCTAAGAAATCAGGTATGTAGGATCATTTCTCACTAAAATAAATATATTCAGTTTTGGGAACAGATAAAGTATTAATAATGAATTATTACATTATATATATGTTAAAAAAATGTTATGCTAACATTTTTTTTAAAAAAAAATAATGTTATGCTAACAAAATTGTCTTTTTTTCACCAAAAAAATTGTCTTTTTTTGTTTTTTACGAGAATGCTAACAAAAATACAAAATTGTCTTCTTTTTTTTTTTGCAGAAATCAAAATTGTTTTTTTTTTTGGCCAAAAAATCAAAATTGTTTATGTACCCAAAAAATACTAACAAAATTGTCTTGTCCTGTTGTCCATCTATATTCTATATCTTGCCCACTGAAAATTGGGCCACTCAGCTCATTGGGGCCCTTTATTATCAAGACAGGAACCTTTCTTCTTCAACCTTCCTTCCCATCTCCATTTTTTCAAGCTTTCTTTATTTAACACTACAATACTTTATTTAACTTCCAAACAGCTTTTTCAAACATCATAAACAAATATTCAAATAACAATAATAATTAAGATAAATACAAATAAAAATAAAACATATATACTATAGTAACTAGTTTGAGTTTGGTAAAGACTTTTTAAGCAAAGCAATCTAGCAGGTTGGTTTGACAGGTTAGAAGTGATGAGGACCTTAGTAGCACCTTGTAAATTCTCCCTAATTGCGCGCTTAAATGCCTATAAAACCCCTCCATCTTCTCCTATATTTCATTTTTATCCCTCTCCCTTCTCTCCCCTTCTTCATCCCTGTAGACCTCTCTCTGTCATGGCGTCTGCAACTCAATCTTCTTCTTCTCAGGTAATTTGCATACCCAACTTTCTGTTTGATTTTAAAGAAAACTGGGTTTCCATTTTTGTATTGATTTTTATCTAAAAAAGAAGTAAATTTATTGGAAATGAATTTATTTAATTAATTAAGGGTTTTTTGTTGTTCAATTTACCAGGCTGTGTCTCCTGGGGATGTCAACAGTGAGACCAATGTGTTTCAGTTAATTCAAGCTCACCAGGTTTGTTGGGTTTTGTGTTTGTAATGTGTAAATGTTGTTGCTTTGTGTTTGGGAGTAATGATATGGGGTTGTTTAATTTCCAGGAGAAGGCTGCTAGGCTTCCTCCTGTGGAGGAAATTCGCACCCTGCTTGATCGAAGCACCCGTGGCATGCTTTCAACATTTTCCCAGGTTTGTGATTTTGATCATATTACTAGTTGATCATTGATAATTTCGGATTAATTGAGCATAAAGAGTGATATTAAGATACCTCTAATATTTGTTTAGCTTTAATAGTTTTGTTAATAGTAAGGGTGAATGGTTCTTGATTAGGTTTGATAAACAAGCTGAAAACTTGATTACTATCCTTAATTTTTTGTCTTTTTAAGTATAAAATCTGGTAATTACTTGCCAGTAACTTATGACCTTCTTGTAAGATTGTTGCCTGTTGCTCTACCCTATCTATCAAGATTGTTGATTAGGAATGGAGAATTTGGAAGATTTTTTGTTGTGCAGATCATGATCTCATCAACTAGCAATTATGGAAGTGAGAAAATGAATCTTGTGACTCTTTGACATATTCATAACGAACGCAAACTTAATCAACTAGCTGCATAAGGCTCCTATAATCGAAACTTACACAAGCTGTACCCAAAGCCGGCAAATTTTCACCTTTTTCAAATCCCTCCATGTTGCACTGGTATCTTAGATCATGCTGTTGAAAAGTTGAATGCTGATACAACTAATATTTTCTGTTCAGAAACTGTATCTACATCAGGGAAACAAGAGATCTTCCGCAATCTAGGTTCCTTTGGCTTTGAAAGTCTCAGATGGAATTAATATGACTTATATATGCCTAAACTCATATTAGGATTCCTTATGAGTTCACATGCAACTAAGAACTAGGATCAAATTCTTTACTTGTGTATCAATTGTCTTTTAATTTTGATAATCGGTCATTCTATTCAACAATTACACTTTTTTCTCTGTTTTTTCCTTTTCATTCTTATTTCTCTTTTGTTTACAGAAGCATGAGGGTTATCCATCAGGGTCGATGGTAGACTTAGCATGTGATGCTAATGGATCTCCAATATTAGCAGTCAGCAGCCTGGCAGTTCATACAAAGGTTGTCATAATGATTTTGATTTTACTTGGATGAATGCTTCTAATGGAAACCTATTCATCTAATTCCCTGTATTAGAGAAATTAGGAGAGGGGAGATTGAAACATCAAATGATATTAGATATCAAGTTCATATACTCGAATCAGGTTTCTAAATTGATAGTCATGTTGTCAAATGCTTGGCAAAGCCATTGACAACATATTAGAGTTAGTTGCTTATTTTCTTGTGGTTAGAGATAGTTGCTCATTTTCTAGCCACAATTTGGCTGCAATTTACCATTTGGAAGTTTTGATTGTAGTTCTAAATCCTAATAATTACTTACAACTTACTGCTTTTTACAGGACCTATTTGCTAATCCCAAATGTTCATTGCTTGTGGCTAGAGATCCCGAGGATAGGACTGATTTGGTAATCACCCTGCATGGTGATGCTATTCCTGTAAGTTGTCTGTAATTTCCCCATCTCCTGTTATATATTTCCAGGCAATTCTGGTTGAACTCATGTTGAGCCCTTCATTTTACTATTTAACATCCTTAATTGTTGGTTCTGAAGTTTGGGATTGATGTATTGATCAATTAACATAGGTTCCTGAACAAGATCAAGCAGCTGTTCGAACTGCTTATTTGGCTAAGCACCCCAATGCATTCTGGGTATTTATATTTCTTACCCATTTCTTTGTGAATTTATTTGGGAGAAATATTGTTAGTAATCTGTTTAGATAAAGAACTCAACATATACTTTAATTGTGAAGGTTGACTTTGGTGACTTCCAATTCATGCACATAGAGCCAAAAATTGTGAGATATGTATCAGGTGTTGCCACAGCATTGCTAGGATCAGGAGGTCTGTGCTCTGATTATTTTTCTGTATCATTATCGTCTGTTAGCTTTTTGAAGAAAAATAAAGTTGCCCAACAAATTTAAGGCACTTGGTGTTGTCCATTATTTATTGGTTTCAGCAAGTTGAATGGATTTATTGTGGTGATATTCCAATCTTCTTCTCCAATTTTTTTATTTTATGTATATGTATTTTGGATTTTTCATATTTGTAGAGTTTAGCAAAGAGGAGTACCAGGCTTCAAAAGTTGATCCAATAGCTCAATTCTCTAAGCCTGTTACGGTATTTTGGCTCTTCATTTTCTTCTGTACAAATTTGTTTGTTAGTGAAAACTTCCTTTCATCCTTATCAATAAATTATTTCATTTCAGTCTCACATGAATAAGGATCATGGTGAAGACACGAAAGTCATTGTCCAACACTCGACATCAATCCCGGTAACCAGAAATACTACCTTTTAATACTTTATTATACAGGAAATGTATCTTATCCATATCGTATTGAAGTCAGCTAGCCCTGCTGGTTAGGTTACAAAATTGTGAAATATGCCTTGATAGCTAATTCCTATTGGTATTAGAGTAAGAGAACTTGGTGATTTATGCTGAATATTCTCATTAGATAGTAATAGTATTTATAGTTTAATAATTTGGCTAAAACATTATCTCAGTTCAGGCTGCCATGTGTACTGAAATCTTCCCAAATGTTTCTTCAATCTGAAGTGCATCAATGTTTTAATAAGCTTAAAACCCCAAAGAATTGACTGTTATAACTCAATATGATAATTTGATTTTTCTGAGTTTTCACATTGATGTGTTTCTCCAGGTGGACTATGCTTACATGCTGGATTTGGATAGTCTTGGTTTCAATGTCAAGGTTTTGATGACTTTTAACCTTTCATATAGAATTTCGTTTGTTGGCTAATAGATGAGTATTTTGCTTTCTTTGGATGTTAATAAATACCAAAGATTCCCTTCATTATTGCCTTCTCAGTCAATTCTTCTCCGTGTTCAAATTCTTGCTATATGACCTTTTTTCCTTCTCCCTTTTTCCCTGCAGGCTGGTTATCAAGGAAATACCTTCAAGCTTCGAATTCCTTTTCCTAGACGTGCAGAAGATAGAAAGTGAGTTATCTTATATTAAATATATCTAATCTCTGGAGGAAATTCTCCTTGATATATTACTTTTCTTCTGTTTTTAGAATTGGTTTTACCTTTTACACGATGCATCTGCTCTTAGATTCTCATCTTATTATTACTTTTTCCTAGATGAAACCAAATTTTATACAATCCTGGCAAAGCCAGTTAAACAAATGGGAGTACAAGTTATGTACTCTTCTTTGGTCTAGTAGTATGAAAAGGAATGACTTGATGGGTTGTTTTCAGACTAAGACTTCTGTAATAGAACTATAGCTTGGGGGGGAATACTATGTGATGTTTGACTTTTTTTTTTTTTGGCAATATATTCTCATTTAATCTGGTTTCTCTTCTTAAGGCAATCTGCTTTTTCTTGTATGTCTTAGGGATGTTAAAACCCTCATAGTAGATATGCTACAAGCTGCTCGGTCTCAGGTCAACTAACCACATTGCTGAAAGAAACATAAGAGGTAAGAGAGTTTTCAATTTCTTAATTCTGTTTCAACTGCATTTTTACCTTTACTAAGCAATAAATTAAGGTTCTTGTTTGTAAATTTCACGTCCTTATGATCGTATTGCTTAATTTCATAAGCAATATAGTCTTTTCTGAAAACTCCTAAACAATCTTTTCTATCATGTACTCAACGAAGTCACCTTAGGTGCTAAACTACCATGTATTATGAATTTTATTCTGGCTGTGGTGTATCTGAAATCGGAGAGCCTTCTCATGCTTATCGGTTTGGTTTTGCAGGATCAAATCTTACATTTGCGCCTTGTTTATACAGAAAGATGGATCAACATAGAACTCAAAAGACATCAAATAAGGATACAATTGCCAAAGACAACAAACTGGATAATTGGCTTCATTAATGTACCTCAGAAACTTCCATTTCAAGTTGTTGCCATTAGAGTCAATGATAAGATTTGAAAGTTGAAACTATGAGATGAAACTTGTTTGATGATTCCTGTACATACTTTGTCATGATATAATACAGAGTTTCTTTTCCTTACTTCCGTGTTGGAACATATAACCTGACAGCATGAGATACATAGGTTTTGGCCGTCACTAATCTGACTGCATTAGTCATTCTCCAAAATTGGCAAGTTTTAAAGATTGAACATGGATCAATCTCAAATGCTGTTGCTGATGCAGCCTAAAGTAACTTTTCTTCTGCTTCAACTTTTATCTAAAGTTGTTGCATATTTTTCAGAATGAAGAATTTACATCAAAAATACTTCTCCAGGGAACAAAATCTGTGACAAATTTTTCATTTTTCATAATTGTACGTACTTGAAATTTTGCAAGGAGAATCAAACCAGAACAGTTCCTGACAAATGCTACCCTCAAAATCTACATACCCTTTCTTTTTCTGATATTGGTTTTTGACAGCAAAGCGATGAGGCCAATCTAAGCCATCGATTTTGACAAAATTTATGACCATATGTACTGCTTCATTTGACCACATGCATAAATATTAAGGACAAAATCTCAACGCCATGATCTCAATGTACTACTTTTAACATCATGGTTACCAGAAATTATACGATTTGATCATGAAAAACAAGCTAGAAAAAGGAAGAGAGCCACATGCATTTGTCTGCAGTGAATTTCTGAAGTTTATGGGATTGAAATTGAGATGAAAAATGATTATTCTCATTTATAAAAATGAAATTTCCAACTTCTATACAACAAACCTGGCAGAGAACCTTTTTTTTTCCTTTATATATTTTTCTCTCCCTTACATCAACTGAAAAAATATTCCCAAAAATTCAGAAGAGAAAAAGCCTCTGCTCTCCTGGCCAATATATGGGCAATATCTCTCAATCTGAATCACTTTCCATACTCCCCATGGCCTTCAATCCTCTTGGTCTCTGCAAAATGTCAAACCACATAAAGATCAAAAATTAATAATTACATCTGCAGAATATAATGAAAATTGCAGATGAAATATATATGTTAAAAAAATTCAAGAATTATTGAAGAAATTTAAGGAAGAGAAACCAAAATCATTTACCTTCTTAGAACTCTTCTTTTCCCTAACTTCATACCTCTCTTGGCACATATCAGTCAACCATGCCCCAGGGCTCACCAGCTGCCAACCACCAAAACATGTCAAATTTAGACCAAAAATGGAAACCAAATTTCAAGGAAATCCACAAGATAATAATTCATCAAAAATCTCAATCCAGCAGTAATCCAAGGAGCAAAATTGTTTTCCCTCCAAAAAAGAAAAAAAAAACAATCAACCCAAAACACAATTCAATTATTATAATCAGATAGTATCATCACATTTCTTATCCCCATTAAAAGACAAAATCAATATATGCTTCAATTATTGAAAAAATTATTATGCATGAACAAATTCAGGAATATTTCTTACAAGTAAGCTCCTTTGGATAATCTTTGCTCTCTTTTTAGGCCTTTGAGGGGGTTTACAACCTTTCATTGCCATAAAATCTTCCTCTTTTTCTTTGCTTGACAAAGTGATATACAGCTTTGGCCACACTATCCCTTTGTTATCCTCTCCATTATTGCTATCCACTGCAACTTTCCCATTCTCATCCACCAATCCTACTGACGATCCCCTTGTTGTGTAGTATCTATCTTCCTTCTCCGGCGACAACGCTTTCCGGTGGTGCTCCGTTGTACCTGACCGGAGTATAGCTGCCTCAGAATTTCTAACAGCAAAACATTCCAAAAAGAAAGTAAATTCCACATATTTTACCAATTAGCTTTTTTCTGTCATAAAAATTTTTACTTAATGAATTTATTAACAAAAAATTTTGGTTGCTCCCAAAAAAAATGCATAAAACAGACAAATCCAAACCTCCCTTCTCTTTATTCCCAGTAAGCAAACAGACCTCATTTTCTCGGAAATTCCTTAAAACACTGGTAGGTGGCTGAGAGGCAAAAACAAAGAAATACTCTTTTTTTTCCTTTGTGCCCCCAAAAATTACACAGCCATCCACAGTTAATTTGGAATTTTAAAAAATTAAACAAAAATTCAAGCTTTCCTCCCATATCCACCAGAAAAGTTTCTTCTCATCAGAAATAAAACAGAAGGGTAGCGAGAAAGTTTCCAAAAAATTGTAAAAAGCAAAGAAAAATTTATCTTTTTTCAAGCCAATAAGAGGTTACAAGAACATTTTCAGAAAAAAATTTTAGAAAATGCCGAAATAAGAGTTGATCTTCTTACCTAGTAAGCCGATGATTGGATTGAGAAAAAGGAGAGGATTCTTTGTCTATAATCCGAGAAGTGATTCTTCTACGAATTACAGCATTGGATTTATGAGAGATTTTTTGAGGGTCTTTAACTCTAACACATCTTAGCCTCTTTCTATTTCCCCACTGTAAAAATAGCTCTGGCTCTATTGTTTTGCATGTTCTTTGGCTCCTCTCTTCTTTCTCCATATCTGCCATCAAAACCAACAGAAACCAAATCAATAGAAGATCCAATTTTTTTAACCAAAACAATCAAAGTTGAGAAGAGAAAGAAGAAAACTGAAAGACCCAAGATGGAATACTTGTTGAGGAGAATGAAAATATGAAAATGGATTCCTTTTCTTTCCATGAAAAACTGAAAAAGCCCATTTGGGTGGAGTTTCTGCTGTGAAAATCAAAGAAATGATGAAAACAAAGTCTGGGTTTTTGCCGTTTTTCAGTAAACTGAGAGATGAGCCATCGGAGAAGAAGAAATGTTAAGGGAAGAAAAATGGAATTTTCAGAGAAATGAATCGGTTGCCTTTACCTTAAAGATCTACAGAATTACACTATAATATTTCCTCCAAAAACAGACCTGAAATCGAAACGAAAGAGATGTTAATTACAAACTTCAAAAAACAAAAAAGCTTGGGAATTTAACAGATAGAAGAAGAAGGAGAAGAAGAAGAAATCTTACAGTAAAAATTTATCATTCAAGATGAAAACAAAAGAAGTTGAATATAATTTTCCAAAATTATTGGTGCAATTTCTTCTTGAACTTTCTCTGTTTCTCTATTTCTCTATTTCTCTTCAGTCTAATTCTCTTGTCTTTGTTCTCTGAACCTTTCTTTTAGAATTCTGAAAATGTTCTCTCCCTCTGTTTTTTATTTATCAACTCTCTCTCTTTAGCCCCCACCATGGCTGAGAAAACTAATAAAAAAGAAAAAGGAAAACTACAGAATTATAATGACCGTCCGATTTTGAATTTTATGGCTTGATGGAATGTTGGGTCCTACTTTGGTTGATTTATTAATTTTTTATTATATAAAATAAATTTTTAAAATGAAATCTTTCCCAATTTTGGGTAATTGTTAGATTAAGAAAAGCAAGAGAAAAATAATTCTATTTTTTTTAGTGAGTTGGTTAACCAAAACCAAGTAGGTTAAAGCACCCACTTTCCTTTTTGGGTTCCACTTTGGGTACACCTTGGGCTATAGATTTGGGTTCTCTATTTTGAGCAAAGCCTTCTTTGTATTGCTTTGGGCTTTGTAAGTTCTTAAATTTTATAAACATGGGCTTACTTTGGTCCAAATTCCAAAATATTTTATGGACAAAAGAAAATTCTTTGTTTTTCTTTTTCTTTTTTTTTTAATCTTTGTTTTTCTTTTTTGTTTTATTAGGAAGTAAACACAAGAATATTAAAAATGTTTAAAGTTATAAGGGTTTTCTACATTAGGGAAAGATCAAATATATAGCATAGGTCTATATAAGTAATAATGAATAAAATGTAGTCTATACATAAATTCCATCCATATTATCTCAGAGTTTAAATTCGAAACTTTTAAAAGAAAAACTATAAAACACTAACCATCTAATTTAATAATTTCAAAAATAAAAAAAGAAAGAATGCCTAATTTTAGTTATTGGAATGTTTTCTTTAAAACAAAAATAAAGTGCTTTGGGTTGTATAATCTTTGATAAGGGAGAGTATTTC
Source organism: Corchorus olitorius (assembly GCA_001974825.2). Taxonomy (NCBI): domain Eukaryota; kingdom Viridiplantae; phylum Streptophyta; class Magnoliopsida; order Malvales; family Malvaceae; genus Corchorus; species Corchorus olitorius. Next base: position 22,183 of record AWUE01022996.1, read on the forward strand.
TACTACAATAAGATATTTTTTCTTATTCCACTACATTCTTATCATTTGAGCTAAATCACTTCATTATACACATAAAATCAAATGAGAATTTTTATATTATGCCTAAAGTCTTACCTTTGACAAATTAAAAGATGGAGGGCTATTGGAAGACCAAATCCATAGTTTACCTTTAAAAAAAATAGTTCTATATATGCTCAATTTGATTCTGATTAACTACTTTTTTTTTTTTTGGGATAAGTTAAGAGACCCAAATCCTTAGCACAATCTTTGCTTTGCCACACCATTACGTTTGCTTTCTGAAACAAAAAAGGCCCCCATATATATTGAACAAAACCAAAACCAAGCTTTTCTATGGAAGGAGTTAAAGAGAGTACAAGAGACAAATATGATAACCATACAAGTTTATATGGTAAAGTATGAAAATGACTTCACAACAAAAGCTTCAATCTTTTAAATCTCCTATCTACCACAATTCTCACACGTATGATTTTCATTTTTAATTTATATTCTCCCCACAAATCCAAAATCTGAATTGATCAATTCATGGCCATTATTGTCCACCTACATGCTTATATATTATCTTATAAAATCTACCACTATTATAAATTAAAATATGCAGTTCCAATTATTGCTTGTGAAATGCATTTTCTTTGTTTTTGTTCATATTTTATTCCTTGGACCTACATTTAGGGACTTAAGCAGAGTTTTGAAATTATACTGTTCTAGGCCGGCAAACATTAAGAAAACTTTTCTATATTTGGAGCTTAGTGATTTTTTTTTTTTCACTCAGTATTAATAAGAGAATCAAATAACCATGCACTCAATATAATTACCATCATGGATACAATAATAATGACATTTTTATCATTTTATCCAAAAAAAAAAGAAACTTTATATATTTTCTTGTATTATTATTACCCGAAAACCATCAAATATCAAATTCTAGCGAAGATTAAGAATCCAACATTTTTATGAACAAATTTGATAGTGGTTGGTAAAACTTTGAACTTTAGCTCATATGGTCATGTTCCTACCTTTAAGGTGAATTTTATAGTCTAGCAAGAAAGGGGTACAAGGTTTCAAGCCCAACTCTTACATCCCTCCCCCCAAAGGGCATAGCCTTCTTTTGTAGATATTAATAAATTTTACCTTATTATATAGTACTAAATTAGTATCCATTAGTGCATAAAATAAAATTTGGTCAGTGACTCATGTTTGTAAGTAATACTACTACTTAATACTTAATAGTACTAGTTTAATAAGCCATTAAAATAGAATAACCTACCCTTTTAAAGTCAACTCATCAAGAAAATTAGGTGAAAAGCTATGGTAACCCTAACGTTCCCCAACTTCTCCTCTTAGCCGCTATATTCATTCCTAATCTTCCTAGCTACTACTAATTGCTTAATGAATCTAAAAGCATCTGAATTTGAAAATTGTGCCCTTGAGAAAGTCTGCCTGTGTAAAACCATGTTTTTTAATACTACTAATAATTAACTAGGAGCCATGCATAGCCCCCCCATAGGCATGTTGGCTACCAGCTTGATCGAAGGGATTTGGCATGATAAGTCAACTATAAAGGTAATGAAAAGCAGATCATGTTCATTTATATTGACTTCTTTCTGATTTCTTGGATTCATTCCTTCTTCTTTTTCTTCTTCTTCATATGTCAAATTCTCAGTACATTGGAATGATCAGCAGTAGCATAAATTTAAGATCTCTGTCGAAGATTCAACTCTACTTCATCATTTATACCAAGTTCAAGCCAAAAGAAGCGTATATATACTATTTGATAAAAAGATGATGTCGATTCAATTGGAATTTGATAGGAGCTGCTGCAACTGCAAAAAGCGGACATTCCTAGCGCAATCAGAGAGAAGAAAAAAGATTAGAAGGTCAGCAATCCAAGGCAGTCAAACCAGAATTTACTCATATTTCCCCTGTTTTGTCTAAGAATTTGAACAATAGTCCCCTTCCTCAAGCTATGCTCAAAATTTCATATTGAAGAAGAGAAACATACATCACCCTATAAGAGCTGGTAACACTCCTCAATTATTGAAACAACAAGAGGGTAATTGAAAACTTGTTTAAAAAAAAATAAAATGACAAAACTTCAAGAAGCTCAAGTTGAAATCTCATTTTTCTTCAATCATTGTCACTTTTCTTCCGTAGAGTTGAGGTATAAGATTCGAATTCGAAATTTGAATCGCTCTATAGCCTTTAGTTCACCCTTTCTTTGATGCATCAAAAAGAAAAATAGTGAAAGATCAAAGCGGGGAAAAAGTTTGAAAAAACTTTGGACCGTTGCACATGGAATGCAAAACATGAAGATAAACGTAATTCATACTAAATCAAAAAAGCAGAGTACTGGGGACCCAATGCCATGATTGCAAATTGCAACCGAAGAAGAGTTCTTAAACTTTGTATGAAGTTACTTTCTGTTTAAAAGGGGATGATAATACCCCAACAAGTTGTTGCTAGCACGAATTTTTTTTGAAAAGATTGGTTGTTAGAGTTCACTTTTTCAACATCTTAATATCATTTTCATTGACTTTTATGTTAATTAATGGCATGCACTTCTCTTAAATTTTGCTCTGTTTTTGGTGGCAAGTCTTGCCCTGCATTTGAAATTTAAGGAGGAGCATGAGATAATTAATTGTATATATATGCTGATTAGATTGCTTAGAATGGAAGTGAGAGAAGAGACATTAATGATATATTGCATGCTTTATTCTATCAAAAGAATGGGAAAAAAATATAAAAGCATAACTCTATTATCATATGCTTCTTACTTGCTATTTTTGTGATTATACTATAGTCAAGGCCTTTTTATAAATAAAAGTTGAAATAATAAGCTAAGTGATTATCATGCTTTGTCGCTAACAATCTTGGGTCAGGTTTATTAATAAGAGTGTTGAACTCGTTTCAATGATTAATATTCAGAAGAAATAAAATAAAAATCATGCTTTGTCGCTGATATCAAGCTTGTTGATAGAGTGTTGAACTCATTTCAATTGGGAGAATGAAACTTGAGAATGTAGGATTTTCCTACATATCTCATAACTCGTCCTTACATATGAGATCATGCCTAAAGTAATAATATTAATAATAATAATAATAATAAATTCGTTTAAATAAGATTAATTAATTATCTTTAACCGTTTTATTCTTGAATTAGTAAAAAAAAATTGCATAGAAATGCTTGAGCTTGCCCAATTAAGACATTGTCAAAACAATATAAACTTATAGGGCCATGTTTGTATAAAAGTTGCTATAATAAAATTTTCTCTAAATTAGATAAACAATGACAAACATAACAAACTGATACTGATTGGATGTGAAAAATGATGACTAATTAACACTTTCGTGGGGTTATTTTTAACTAACAACTAAAACCATCACATGATATTTGTTTGAATAGATTTTGTAGTTGAAGTGTGAATTAAGCTAGAATCATGTGATGGTAACAATTAAATTAGGAAAAATATGAAAACTTCATTAATTACAAAAAGTTAAATGCAAATGGCCCTTACAAAGAGACACACACATACAAAGAGAAAGGCATGTTTTATTTGTGGAGATAAGTTGTGGAACGAGATTGGGGCTTTCAAGAAACTAAAAAGGAGATTGAGCAAGATTTTGGTGACATTAGACAATGAAATGTGGTGTGATGCATGGCTCTAAACTATTTCTCGTGAACCATATTGTCCTATTGCTAAAAAGATCTCTAGGGATGAAATTCTAATTGTGAGGTTGAAATCTACATGGTAATTTAGAGGTTCCAATTTTGGGACTCTTGATAGGTTAATATGAATGGCAATAACATCGCATGTATAAACTTTAACAACCTCAAAAATTACCAAAACATTTTTTTTGTTATATATGCTCTTAGGGAAAGAAAAATGGAAAAGATGAAATTTTATTCTCAATCCTCAAATTTACAAAAATTCCAACTCCTAAATGAAATGAGTAAACCATTGGGATGTTTTCTTTTTGGTAAAAACAGGAACATTAATCATTAAAGGGAAATAATACGATACAAAGAGTATCCAATTGGATACAAAGAGTATCCAATTGCATCAAGCAACAATAAGTTACAAATAAAAGAGGTAGGTTCATTGAAGACTACTAAAGCCTCATTAAAACTATTATTACAAGTAGATTTACTCTCCATCCTTGCAAGAGCATCAGCACAAAAGTTAGCCTCCTTAAATGCATGTACGTAGGACTCGGACTTCCTCAAACAACTATAGGATGTTAACACACAATGTTTTTTAAATAACAAATAATTTCGATTTTCAAGATTTACTTGCGATTTTATATTATTACCATCTTATTGTCTTTATATATTTTTTGACAAAATTCTGATATTCAATAGTTACATTAAGTTCCGACTAATTTGAAATTAAATTGCATTCAAATCCAAAATGAAGAAAACTCTCACAAAACTTTTATTCAATTCATGGAATTTGAACACAAAATCTTATTAAGTTTTCTTTCATCTGATCCAACATACATAAGCTTAATTCCTTTATATGTACTATGTATTTAAAAATTCATCACCTTATTACATGCCCAAAATTATCCCTCAAAAGTCAATAATAACAAAATAAAACTATCAACAAATAGTGTACTACTATGTCTTACCTTTAATAATCACAATTAAAAAGGAACAATTATCTAGTCTATACTTATAAAAAAATGGTTATAACTTATAAGTAATCAGCAATGACATCCTTCTAAAAGCTCATACCACCATTGCAATATATATATGATAATTGGGGCAAGTGATATGATAATTGGTGAATGCCAGTGAATCAAAGGGTCCTAACAGCTCACACCACCCCACATTTCCAACAAAAAGAATTCAAAATTTTGGAACTTCAATAATTAATAATAAAAAACACACACTCACTAAAATATCTGTGATCTCTCACTAAACCCCAAGAACCAAAATACCAAATCCCATTGAAATAAATCAATTATTCCTACTTATAAATCTCATTAAATCCCAAAATTGCCATCAGACAATTTAACTTATAACCACAGAACATGAATTCACATATGGTCCAAATAGTCCTTGCAGAAAATTCCAATTTTTTTTAAAAAAATTTAAGTCTCTCATTCTCATAGAATAGAGCTGCCCACACTGCCCGAAAAAAGGAGGTAGTTAAGGCAAGGGACCCTCCAAAGACCAAAGATTGGCCACAAAAACCGTTGGCGACAGCTGTATGGCACCTAAAGGCTAAAGCCACCCTGTCCCAACCAACGGGCAGCCCCAAAAAAGGGCAACCATGTGCACCTGGTTGAACCAACGGTCATCTCGGGCAGCCTGTCCTAAATTTCTCCTGCCCCATCACCTATATAAATCCCATTTCATGTTACCCCAAATATTGCTTGTCTCAATTTGCTTAGTACATTTTCCTTTTTCACCACAAAACTCAATTTCCTATCTTTTGGAAAATTTACTAAGCCCTCACTACATCAACAACAATGGAGGCCTTGAAGATGAGACTATTCTTCGCCATGGTGATTGCCTTGATGGCCGTCTCCGCCGTCCAAAATGTCGCCGCATCTGATGCTCCGGCAGCCGCCCCCGGCCCTGCCTCCGATGCCACCGCCTTCGTGCCAACCGTGTTCGGTTCCCTTGTTGCTCTTGCAATTGGCCTCCTTTACTGAAATGGTGGTGTCCACTGTCCACTGTCCAGAAGTTATATATAAAAAAAAAAATTCTTATCTTCCAAGATTTGGGGGTTTATAATGTAGAGTTCTTAAATTTGTCTCAAGTTTTGTTCTTTGATTCTTTTTCTCCAAAGGGCATAGAATTCTTATTTGTGCATTATGGGGATTAAGAAGAGAGCAAAGCTTGAGGATTTTTTTTTTGGTTGGGATTTTTCTATTCTACATAATATTTTTTCTTTGTGACTACTGGTCAATGTATTCATATTTTTCTTATTGTTTTCATTATTATAATATAATGTATAATTGATGTGATTTGTTTGTTAATGACTAATTTATGAATTATTTGTTTGCTTATAATCTCTCTTTTGAGCTCTTTTTTTGCTTTGTTCCCCTATCACACCAATGTTTTCCATGGAGAAAGTGCCATAATTTTCCTTTTGCTTAGATTAATCATTTTCATCATTTCTTTTCTCATCATTTCAAAATTTACTCTTGCAATTGGGCATTAAATCTTCAAAAAAAAAAAAACTTACTACTATATAAGATTTTATAAAAAAAATCTTTGAAAAAAACAAATTGAAGATAGGAAATGGAAGGACAAGAAGATCCTATATTGTCGCAATTGAAAAGTTGAATTCATAAATAGAATGGAAACTTGAGTTTGATTTTTGTTTTTCATTCTTTAATTAGGTATAAGAATTAAGAAAGATGGGCAAGTGAGAACTGACCCACACCACAAGGTAAAGACATGTAAATCCTGGACAGTCTCACTATCACATGGGACACAATTTGCCATTTCCAAATTTGCAAATTGCCAAAATTAATTGTAGTATGTCTGTTAACAAATGGAACATCATCATCCATACAACAGTTTTATAACATAATAACATTAGTTAAAGTTCCATATTTTAATTGTCAAATTTGCAAGGGTAAGAATTGTCCCACTCGGTAAAAGCTAACAGAGCTGCTCTTGCTTGTTATGGAAAAAGAATGAATCATGTTTTTGTTAATTATTAAATATTAAACAATTCTTGAATTTTGTTTTAGGCAATGTTGATGATGATGATTTAATAGGGATTTGCTTCCCTAGGTTGGTAAGAGTTCGACTCCATTTTATTTATAATCTAAGTTTCTTCTTTACCAAAAAAAAATGCCATTAAAGTTGAATGTTCAAATTCAAACGAAATACAATACATTTTAACCAAAAAAAAAAAAATGAAATACAATACATCGTCCTTATCAATATATATCAGCCTTTTATGGGGAAAACCCCATAGTAGTTAGGGATGGCAATGGGTATCTTATAAATGGGTACTCGTCTACTCGACACTACCTGACCTGATTTAATAGGGATTAGAGTACCTTATAATCAGGTCTGGGTAGGGTTTGGGTAGTAATATTACTCATTGTCACGGATTCAGGTAGGCTACGGTACGGATAGTAGCCTTAAAGTACCTGCTACTCGAACTCATATTGAGTTTTTAATATTTTATTTAAATTTATATATTAGTTTGTTTTGTTTTTAATAAAATAATAACAATTAAAATTCTTAAATTATTTTTCAAGTATATTGATTTAGCTTTAGTTTAATTTTTATGACTCAAATTTAAATTTAATTTTGATTTTTATATAAAATATGCAAAATAATAATTTTTTATCGGATTCAGGTTTTTAACGGGTATTTGTTATCGGGTGCGAGTAGGGTTTGGATATTAGATAATATTTTTAATCAAATTCGGGTAAGGTTCAGGTAGTATATAACTTTATCGGGTTTGATTTCGGGTACTTCAAAAAATGCAGGTACTTGACCCACTGCCATCCTAAATAGTATTAAGAAAATTTTCTCCATCATGACTGTGCAATTATAAGAAAGGAGATTTGCAAGTAATTGAAAGAGGAAGAAGTGTTGGAAGGATTTAAATTTGTTAGATAAAGCTAAAGTTACTGATGCAGCTAACACATTGTTACCTAGTTTATTAGCAAAGTATTGGGTAAGCAAGTTAAGTCATGTATATCTCAAATACTTGTAAGTGTATAAAGCTCAATACAAACCACAAATACACTTCAATTACTTGCATATTTCCTTTCTTATATGCTATCAAGAGCCTTGCTCTAACGAGACTCATTTTTTTTCCTCTCTCAATTTTCCATGGCTACCCGACTCCATTTTATTTATAATCTAAGTTCCTTCTTTACCAAAAAAAAATGCCATTAAAGTTGAATGTTCAAATTCAAATGAAATAAAAAAAAAATGAAATACAATACATCGTCCTTATCAATATACTAGTAAAGACACGTGTGTTGCACGTATGCTAATAATTTATAAAATATAAAAATTAAAATAAAATAAATATAATAAATGACATATTTTTTATCGAAAATAAATGGCATATTAATTTATAATATAATATGAAAAAAATAATTTTTATAAATCATATATAATAAAAATATTCAAATCTAAATGAATTATTAATATAATAAATAAATATGTTTAATAGTCTATGAAAACAAAGTTCTCATTGCTTATTTTTTTTGTTGATTTCCATGACAGTTGAAATGAACACAAAACATTGGAAGGAATTTGCAATTTTTATGATGGATTGAGGAATTGTTCTAAAGTGATATCTACTTCTTCCACTTGTTTTCTTATGATGAATTATTCATAATAAATAAATAAAAGTTACATAAAAACTTCCCTAAATTAGTATATATGAGATTGTAATTATAGTTACACGTGTGTTAATAATTTGTAAATTATAAGATATGAAATAACTAAATAAAAATAATAAATCGCATATTAATCTGTAATATATAACATAACAAATATATAATAATTT
>AWUE01022998.1:0-48119 GCA_001974825.2 Corchorus olitorius
ATTTATTGAGGTAGAGGTTCAACATAAAGTTTCGTACCAAATAAATTTTTCGTTTGTTCAATTAAGGACATTAAAAATTAAGATACAATTTGAACATGAAGTTTAACTCCAAATAATTTTTTTATTTATTTTATGTGTAGATGGACTTCTAAACATTGGGTAAACTTAAAATTCACATGAATATATGATCATACGTGTTATTTAGCCTCGAGTGTGTGGTAACTCCCACGGACTCGAGTCCATAGGACCATCACTCTGTTTGTAAGACACTAATTTCTTTCATGTCGGAATTACATTACATCTTTCAAAGTTATACAAATCCGATCGTAAATCTCCAAAGAGTTGGCAAGGGATGGAGTAATCTACCATTCTTCTAAACTTTTATATACAAAAGTGAAAAATTCTATATGTATTCGGGCTTTCCAAACCCAAATCAAAGGTAGGCCTGAGCCCACCCATATGAACTCCTCTTCATACATTATTTTTTTTAAATATAAATGAAACAAAAGGGTAGTCGTGTAAATTTCTAAACCATCACTATAATAAGCCTCTCTACCAGAAAACCCTAATCAATCTCCCATCTTGAAACCCTAGCCAGCCATAGGCCATCGCCCATTCGCGGCACCCATTTTCTTCTTCATCTTCAATCTCATTGTTTTTACCCCTACCGATGACTTAATTGTTTTCATCTTCGTCATTTATTTATTTATTTGCCTCTTTGAGTAGCCATGTGAATGAAATCCAAGTTTCGCAATTGGCTTAGTTAGGAGGCAGAAATTGATTCAAAACCAAAGACATCGGTTACGATGCCTTTGGCTCTGAGGCCTTTTGAGGGGACTCTTTGCTTTTTCTTCATCAATTGTCCTCCAAGCAGCCTTGGACATTTTCTTTTTCGGGATTTTCCAAAAAAATTTCCACCATTTTTTTTTCAATAAAATTTGTATTTAATTTGCATTACTTTGGGTTAATTAATCTATAGAATAGATCAGTAGAATGATAAAAATTAAAAAAAGCCTCCAGAATAACCAGAAGGTTAGAATTTTATACGACGCCGTTTGGTTCAGACAGAGGCTTAGAACAATTTGAATCCGTTTGTTTGAGGGTAAGGACCGATTTTCTTCCCGTTCCTTTCCTATATGGATTCGTACATTTCCCTTTTATTATCCGTTTTAATTTTTAGTTTTTAAGAGAAAAAGCAAAATTTATAAAAGAAAATGAGATTTGTTAAGGTCGTGTTTGGTTCGTGTAAGTTAAATTCTAACCAAACCATGTTTTTCTTTAGTAGAAAATTTGAATTATTGAATAATTAATTACTTCAAGTTCAACCAATTCGATTCGATTTGGACTTTTGGTTTTTGGAGAAGATGGAAAGAATGACAAAGCAAACGGTCCCTAGCAGAAGCTGATTGAAGTTTGGTATTTGACTCTTGAATCAGTTTGAGCCGTTGGGAGAAGTGTGGTGTTTTATTAGGAACAAAAACAAAAGTAGTATTGTTCCTTTCAGATTGATGTTTTTTTCGGACATATGTACTTAGCTTTTTATTAGATTTTAAAAGCAGACAACTTAAAAAGGTTACTTAAATGTTTAGCTAACAAATTCAATGATTTGCAGACAAGATAAGAAGTGTAGGTAGCAATGCCTTGAGATAAACCGGAAGGTGTAGATTTGGTGAAACTCAATTCAGTTCAAAGTTCAAACAGAGGCTGAAACTAATTTTAACAACAATGGATGGAGGAGACATTTTATCGAACAGAGAAAGGTCAAAGGATCCAATTCTGAGTTTTTCATAACCCAATCAAATGGGCTCTCAGTTTTGCACTTTGCTAATTGCCAACGACCATGAATGAGATGAAAAGAAAGCAAAACAGCCTAATGTCAAATTCTCAATTCATGCAAGAAATTTAACACTAATTAGCTGCTGGTTTGGCCCAACCCTTTTCTCCACTTTAAATTTAAAAGGCTTATTACCCAAATTAGCCCCTTAACTATCTATTTTGGGACAAATTGGCCCCTTGACTTTTTTTTGGGACAAATAAATCCCATAACTTTTCAAAATGAGACAAATTAGCCTTTTTCTGATAAACCGTTTAACGTTCGGAAGGTGAGGGTGTGTTTGACTTTCGATTAAGGCGATTCTAACGGCGTTTGAAAGATCTCGATGAGAAGAATATGATGGTTAAGGAGGTGAGAAAACTAAGCAACCGAAAAATTTCAGATCTCGGGTCAAATTTAAAAGTTTGACTCTAAAGTGCGATCTTATTTAAAGAGTCGGAACGGACTGAATTTCTATTATGTCACTCTCTGAGGGATGCCAGATCTAGTTGTTGCGAAGGTGAGAAAGGATAATAAAGAAAATAACCAATGCCGGTAATAAAGAAAATAACCAATGCCGGTCTACTGGCATCGAAACGGGCTAAATTTATGATATGTCATTCTCTAAAGGATGTCGGTCTTATTCGCCTCATTTTCTTTGTCATTTTTTCTCACCTCCACAATCAGTAGATCTAGCATCCCTCAAATAGTGACATATCAAAAATCCAGCTCGTTCCGATGCCGAATAAGACCGCACCTTCCCATTCGATTCTTCTTGTCGAGATTTTTCAAATGCCGCTAGAATCACCTTAATTAGAAGTCGGGCGCGCTCTCACCTTCCGGACGTTAAACGGTCCGTTAAAAAAGGACTAATTTGTCTCATTTTGAAAAGTTATGGGATTTATTTGTCCCAAAAAAAAGTTAAGGGGCCAATTTATCCCAAAATGGATAGTTAAGGGGCTAATTTGGGTATTAAGCCAAATTTAAAACAATGTAGTAAATTCAAAATGTCCGGCAAAAGACTAATAAGCCAAATAAAATATATCTATGAGGCAACAACTTTTGTAAATTTGATTGAATGATTCAAAGTTCTAACCAAATTATTTTGATTTTGATTACATTGTCAAAATATCTTAATTTGTTAATGATTTCAATATATACAATTATATATGTGTGAGTGAGAGTGAGTGGCTAAGGAAATTAGGGAAGATCAATATTGCAATTTGCAGCTTGAAGGTTGGGTTTTTTTTCCTCCCTTCGAAACTTACAATTTTGAATGAAATCATGTTCTATAAATTAATTGATACACATGTAGTATTTTATGTTTTATCAATCAATCTCCATAGATTGTGTGTAAAGTATGATAATCTGAATATCTTCATGGATTTTTAGACTCATTCAATGCATTTTTAGTAAACTCTTCCAGTTCCACTAGACAAAGTCAATTATACTTGATGTAATGTCAAGTTCTGCCAAAAAGAAAGAAAACTTCATGTGTTCTACGGAACTTGAGAGTGTGATCAGTTCCTTGCCATGTTGAAGAGGGGAAACATTTTTGTTTCATCATCTCTTTTCTTCAAATTTGTTAGCCCATCAATTCATTCTTTCAACAACGTGTATGAAGTTTTTTCCTCGAGGAATACTCTTGGCTAGAGCCTAGAAAGAAAGACAATAAACTTGAATGGGTTAAATTCTCAAATCTGTAATGCTGTTACTCATATCAAGAGATCAATAAAAATACTTCATTTATGAAATTTCTTCTTTTGGAAGATAGGATTTCTATGATTTTTTTTAGATAGGATTTTTTTTTCTATAATGCTTGAATGTCATATGTGAGTGAAAAATGTGTCTAGATTTAGTTGCAAGTAGAGGCTATAAGACACATATATTTAATAGTTAGTTTATATACTCTAGACAAATTCAGCAAGAAATCGCACCCATTCGAGACTTGAATCTAAGAGCTGTTTACCATTAAATCAAATACCTATTGAATAACCAACAAGTGATTGGTTGAGCTTATAAGCGGTCTCCACCCCATCATCAATGGTGACAACACAAGTTCGATCCCCTGAAATGCATTTATTGAGAGGATTTTAACCTCATGCTCCCAATCCGAAAGGGATTAGTCTTAGGCCCAAAAGGCTTAAAAGTACCCTTGGTCAAAAAAAAAAAACCCCTATTGATTAATTTCATTGGTTAAATGGTTCTAATTTCTATGAGTTCGTACATGTAACCATCCAAAATATACTAATACTAATACTAATACGAATCAAAGTTGAACAACATTATTGACCAAATGGACCAAGATGCAACCAAAAGCAATGAAATCACATGGGAAACACTTCAAATTAAGATTCCAATCAAAGACAAAATAGTTTTGCATATTCTGAATCTTTTCCTCTACTTTTTTGGAACTATTAACTGTTTCAAAAAGGTTCCCCAACACATGGCAACCTAACATACCCGCAACTTGCATATAATGCAAGTTTTTCTGGGCAATTCATTGCACCCAATGACCCAAACACATTCTTCCAAATAGAGAAATCACATCATCAATTTCTAGTGAACCCCATGTCACCAATTTTTTTCAATTATTTTGATAATTTATTCAGAATATATATAGCAATTAATGTTCAAATTGTAACCCATTCTGGACTCATTTTTCTGAAGTGGGACATGACTCAATAAAATCTTATTTGGTTGGATTGGTTTTGGCTATTCAACCAGTCACTTTCTTCTCCTTTCATTGCCTATTAAAATATCTTCATGAGATTGTTATTAAGTGAAAGAAATTCTAATTATTTGACAGCTAATTGGGCGGATTTAAGTTGATCCATTTCGGCCTGCAACAATCATATGATTAAACCACCTAAAGAAGATATTTTAATATCAAAAAACCTGTCTTGTTATGAATCAAATCAGGAGAAAAGCTGGATTATAGATTAAATTATTTATATTTTGTGGATAAGTGTTCTTGAAGACTAAAAATACATCAACTAGAGTTTTTGAAAGAAGATTAGAAAACCTGTCATCTAATCAAATGTTGACTGTTACTTTGATGTTATGTGCATGATGAACCACCCCAAATAAATAAAAGATGCATAGAGTAGAAACTACCATTCAAAACTACTTCTTGCTTGACTTTTTATTTTCAATATTAAGAAAAGAAGAAAATAAAATATCCATTTTAAGCATTTTCTTCCCTTCTTGTATTTTTCATTCTAAAGGAGGCTTGGCCATAGCAGAAGATTCTTGGCAGAAACAATCCAATAGAAGAAATCTAAATGGGCACAGCTCAGAAAATTCATATAATAATTTTGGTAGATTTATTGTGATGGCAATTTCTTCCCTCTAAATTTGATTCCTTTGATCATATATACTTTATATAGCTCAAGTGCTGAATTTGTAGACATTTCACTCAGGTCAACTCCCACAAATTAAAATTCAGAACTTCTAGATCACTATAAAGATATTCCAGCATATCTATTAAGTGACTATAATATATAGAAACAACAATATATAGAAATTCAGGGCTAGAAACTGGATTCAGAATCTATACAAATATCCATATCCATATAAATATACCTTTATATGTACAAAAACCAGAGACCTTATATGTGAAATCTTGTAGAACTGTCATAGCAAATCCATCAAACTTCTGTAACAGATTGATGATTAAGCCGGTCGACGCGCCGGATTTTTCCCAGAAGGCAGCTGCTTTTAAATACCATCATAGTAACCTCCAAATGTTATTTGAGCTCTGGTGATTGGAACTCCTCTGACTGCAGAAATTGCTTCATTGAGTTTGGTTGCATGATGAACCACTTGCTTCATTCTCTACAATCACAATAATTCACTAATTAGTTGCTTAAGCTACAAGTATCAGACAAAAATGGGGCCAATTTTTGCTATCCTAAGTTGCTTTTGAATTTGGATTCTAAATTGATAAAATGTACTGTATCCTTCTCAATTATTGTATGCATTGTATAGCTAAGCTAGGAATAGTGGAGACAGAAATATCTATGTCTAATGTTCCAATCAACATTTTTAATATTCCAAAAAAATCATTATCAGATCAGTTAAAAACATGAATCTGAAAAATTTACAAAGATTCCCAGCAGAAATCATTGAATCTTTCTCTCCTTCTGTTATTTTCTTGTCTGATCATGGCCCCATTTTCTAATTATGCAATTAACTTAATTATAAACATGATCAGCATAATGAATCATAAGTCTAAATACACATATCATCAGGAAAGAAAAACAGACTAGAAATCTAAAATTTGTCTAGAATTGTAGAGAAATTTTCCTACCTTGTCATCAGTGTAACGCTGGAACAGAAGCTTCTGATTCTTCTGTTGTTGTCTGTGTCTTTGTTGACTTCCCAGTATGATGATACAAAAAGTAGCAGCAGCAACACCAAAAGAACAGATTGCTCCAATTCCAGTTAAACCCCACTTCCATAAATTCAGGCCACCAGAATCCTCTTCCCAATTCTCAACTTTCTTTTCAACCAAATCTTTCTTTCTTGGGGAACTGATCTTGTTCTCCAAATTTTCACTGTTGTCATCAAAACTAAAACTCCCTGTAGCATCAATTTGAGGAATAACTCCCCTGGTAGTGGACTTGGGTGAGTCCATTTTTTGGGTCATGTCGACAGATTCATTGTTGTAAGTTGGTTTCCTGAAGGAAACTTGTGTCTTCACTTCTTTATCAGCTTCAATGATCTTCTCATCTGGGATCATGGATGAATTAGAAGTGAAATCAGAAAATACCCTTTGGGCAGCTTCCTTCCCAAAATCATTTCCTGGAGCCTTGAAGATTCTGGGTTCCAAGGGAAAGGAAACAGGAACAACTTTTTGAGGTATTTTCCTTGAATTTCCAGATGGTGGAGGAGGCTGTTCCTTGTCAAAATAGTGTGGCAGGAAAATGATTTTTGTGTCAGAATTTCCCTTTTTTTCCCCATCCTGATTGATTTCTAGGAATCCATTATCAGGCTGAAGGAAAACCCACTCAGGATCAATATCCATTTCCTGGTGAATCATTTTTTTTTTTTAAGGAAATGGATTCTGATCAAATAGAGAGTTCAAATATATAGGTGAGAGGAAGGGGGGGTTTGAAAATTGATTTGGAGGGGTTTGAATAATTGGGGATCAAATAAGATGGCTTTGCATGGAGTTTTGTGTGGAAGTTTCAGTAAAACTGAGAGAGCTAAGGCCACCACCAAAACTGGTGTCCTCTTGCTCCTTGTAGTGAGAGAATTGAACCTATCAGCAAGAATAATAATATGACATAGTTTGAGTGCTTATCCTCTTAAAGAGGAGGATGACAAAATTGGATGGGTGGTCCAATGGGACCCACCTAGAGAGAATGCCTTCTCTTCAAGGGGTTCCTGGATATTTCTTTTCAATTCTTTAATGGGTTTTTTTTTTCACAATAGTTAAAAATTTGATTAGGTGTCCTCCGCTAATTGAGATTCGATGCAGCTCGATTCTATGACTCTATGAGAGTCATGGTATAATGTGATTATTGGATATTTGAAGGTTTCATATGTAGTTTTAGCCATGTTAAGTGGGATGCTAATACTTTAGCACTTAAATTAGTTAGGTATGATATTGGTACTGAAGTTAATTGTGTGTGGTTTGGAGATCTTTCTCTAGACGTTTGTAATTCGAATCTCTCTTGATTTAATCTATGAATGAAATTCAAAAAAAGTTGGATAACTATACCAATACTTTGGTTAAAAATAAAGCAGCAGTCTAATTTTCTAACTCTTCAAAAATTAACATGAATGTTCTTCCTTTGGCCTCTTTATCAGACTTATGGATAGAAGAAGAGATTCTTCAATTTAGTCTCACTCTCAACAAAAATGAAGGGAAAGAGAAAGGGAAAAGGAGTGTCGGTTGCTTGTAGGAGTTTGCTTGGAATGATAAGGACTGGTAGGTTTTTTGAAGAAGAAAAGAAAAAGGAAAAAAATATGAAAGTGAATGCCCCATACAACTGTCCATGGCCTGGTATCTTCCTTTACTGATTGTTTTTTCCTTCTAACATTATGTAATGACAAAGTTAAAGTCTAAAAGATTGTTTATCTTGGACAAAAGCTTGTAGATTTACCTTATAATCCCTTGTGATTGTCTTTAACATATTGTCCCAATCTTCCTAATGAAGAGATAACTAAATTAAAACATGTCCTTGACAGCTAGAGTAGACCCTGCATCATTAATTATTTATATTTAAGACTTTTAACTTCCAAATGAGAAGGGGAAAAAAACAGAGAAAAAAGATTGTAATTTCTTTTTCCATACTAATGAAAGAAAGCTAAATAAGTTTGGGCTATTGGACACCTAACGCATAGAAAAGAACTTCACCTCTTGGTGTAGCGGTAAAAGGTTAGGGAGTTCATAAAAAAAAGTAGAGGTTCGAATCTTAAAAAAAAAGAATAGGGGCTTGAAGTGAACCCCGCTGTTCCCCTCCCCCTCATGTAAGATAAAAAATAAATGCATCAGAAAATAAAATAGATTAAATAGTAATACTACCTTACCATCGAGTTAAATACTCAGGTGCACATAGTTTTGATATTGAGAACATTTATTATGACGGAGTTTTAATGATTTTAGTTAATAATTTGGTAGTTAATTTTTAAAAGAGGAATTACTCATTTTGATAACATTGTGAATAAAAATGGTTGAATGTCTTGAACAATTTCCATATACTAAATAAGAATTATATCAGTTACCACAATTCAAATGTATTGTTTTTAAAAAAGCAATATTAAGGTTGTGTGAAATACAAAAATATTGCAATAACCAAATTAGAAAATACACATTGGTTTCTATTTTTTTTTATGCTTTATATCAGAAATAGAAAGTTTGGTGTTTATGAGAGATAGATAACTGAACACTTGCTTGCATTTTAAACGTCCATTTTTGCTCTATAGTATGCACAAGGGGATCTGCTTGTCTTGCAAGGAACCATAAGAAAGGGAAAAGAAAATTGTCTGTTTTGCTAAGTCATTTTCCATGGAAACCTAACACGTTGCAGAAAAAGGCTTCATATGTTGCATTTGAAGTACTAAATTGTATCTGGCCAAAAAAAAAAAGTAGTAAAATTGTGAATTAATTAGGCGTAGAAAATTTATTGTCACAAGCCTGTCATAAAAGCAGCTATAGATTGAAATTGGCTCACCTAAACCTAACTAGAGATGGGAAAGGAAAGGGATTGCTCTATTACTCCTTTCTTTTTGGGCAAAAAGAGATCCCTTGTATTGTTTTTATGTTTGCCCATTAATTTTGGGGGTTTATATATAATACACCGTCAGTGGAGTTTAGCAGACTACACAAGCGGGTCTGATGACATGTGTCTTCTAGGGACTAGATTGAAATATTTAAAATGTAACTAATTCAGAAAATGAACATGTGTCAAATCCACAACCCGCTTGTGGAGTCCAAAATTTACACCGCCGGTGTATCAAATAATGACCCTAATTTTGGATGGGTAATTATTTGATACACCGGCGGTGTAAATTTTTGGACTCCACAAGCGGGTTGTTGAGTTGACACATGTCCATTTTTTTAATTAATTAAGTTTTAACTATTTCAATCTAGTCCCTAAAGGACACATATCACCCTTCAGAACCTGCTTGTGTAGTCTGCTAAACTCCACTGATGTGTATCATATAATTTGTCATTTTGGATAGGGTAATTAGAGATAGACAACGGGACAGATTTTAAATAAAGTTATCAATTAGTTTTTAATTTTAATTAATGCAAAATTAAGTTTTATTAAAGATATTTTGATGATCATACCGAAATTTTTGTTAGGTTTGGCCTAGTCGTTCTTTTTGATATTTTAGATTATTGAAATTAACTAGAAAGCCAAGGCAATTATTAATAATCTAATCAACTAACGAGCCTCCTTTGGCCAAGGAAAAAAAAAAAACTAATGAGCCTCGTAAGTTAGACACCTTGGAGAGATAAATCTAGACCATCATCTAATTTGTAGATTAAATTCACTTGTTAACTATTTCAATGGTTACTAGAAGAATAGGAAATGGGGCAAATTATCTTGGGTTTTCTTTCCACTATGAGGAAATGATGGTTAACTTTGCAAGCAAACTAAGGGTCCAAAACTGAACAAAATAATAAAAAGGGCAATTTTGCTTGTGTAAGCATGCGGACCAAATGGCAATCTGATTTATGAAGCTAGGAAAGAAAAAGGCAAAAAAGAAAAAGAAAAAGCTGAAAAAGGGCAAAAGCCACATGCAGATGGGACATTGCTTGTATTTGATAATGCAATAGTGATATGACATACAAGTGTAACCAAGCAACAAATATTATTATGGGTCAAGATTATCAATTATGTAAAACTAAAATGTAAATTATAACAATAGCAAATGGCAATTTTTTTTGGTTAACTTTTCATTGCTCTTTTGTCTTATCAATCACACTCTGTAATTCTCCGTTATGTTATGTATGTATATGGCAAATTTTGCTGAGCAATTGAAGCAGAGTAAATTTTCGAATGGAAAATGTAATTATCAAGAGAGAGAGAGAGAGGCAGAGAGTAGTTAAAGTAAAGATTACGCTGATGTGTGAAGTAAAGATGTTCCTCCAAATAAGTAGTAGTAATATACACAAGAAAGGAAAGCTGTTCTCAGATTTACAAGCTAGTTGGTTTCCTCCCCGAAAAAAAAAAAAAAACCCAACTCAAACAAAGGTTAACAAATTTAGCTATCAAGACTATCAATAGATTTTAATATGAGAGAAGAGGGAAAGAGAGGGGACTAAATGTCCCAAAGCATCACCGAGATTTGTAATATACTATATCCGTTTGATAAGCTCTTTTCTATGCTTTAAGCTCAGTACCCTTAACTCACCTAGGATGTCGATGATGACCTACCGGAAGAAGATTCACCCAAAGAGACAGAAGCCAGTGAAGAAGCCCAAACACGAGCACTCTTTGCACTGTGATGAAAATTTCTGGTCTTGCATAGCCTCAGTTTGGTCCAAACTCTCCTCACATCGACCATCTGAAGGGCCCGTGCAAACAATTGACTTGTTTCACCAAATATTTCCAAGTTCAAGTGCGGTGCATATGAAACCCAGAGAGCTTTGAGACGAGATAGAACTTCAGGGAATATGGATAGAAGAACTCTTAAACAGAGAAACAACACGGAAAATGCTAAGTAGGGCTCCCGCTTTACTATTTCCATTGGGGATGACTCAATCCATGACTCTAACATATTATCCTTCTCATGCCCTGGTATAGGGGGTTCATTTTCAGCAACATATTGCACTGCTTCAGATCCTGAAATGCAGACACTCATGTCAAGAAACATGTAAGTTGTGTTCGACTGGCAAACTAGGCCTATGCCCCAACCTTGAACATCACAGCTATTTTTGTGAGCCGAAGAACTTTTGCAACTAAATAACGAATTTTGGCATTGTCAATTTCCAGGGGATCATACCCTAAGGCAAAAGCAATAGAAGACATATTTGGCATAGAGAGCAATTACCTGTTGTTTTCTCATAAAATTGCACAATTGACATGAGATCTCTCGAACCACGATAGCGCACCCTTGACGTCTCGTTGACAATTAAAATAGATGGCACGCTGTGAATTCCATACCTTGAAAACATGCTGTGATATAAAACAAATCAAAGGCATTAGCTGTGAAATCAGAAATATTTAAAGAGGAGGAAAAAGAACAGTTTTCATACTTCTCTATCATGTACCCATAATTAAGAAGCAAAGTTTCTTTTCTTATAATGAGAATATCTGTTCTTAAGCAATGTGTATTAAATGGAGAACCAATTCTGGTACCAGTAAAGAACTCAATACCAAAGAAGCACAAAAGAAGCACCAAACCCCGCAATTATTAACATCCAGTTTTTCCATTATTAGCGGACATAAGCATCTCATGCTCCATCCCAGACATGATAAAACAATGGAAAACTTAAAAAGTCGGAAATTACTTCAAAAGGCATAACTACTTTGTAAGTTTAAGACTGTAGACTTGGGAACTTGATTCCACAAGTAACAGTTGCACAAAATACCATTAGCAGACAAATTAATTCAATTGAAGATGTACAATGAGTTTTTCTTATAAGTTAGCTTGGTATGCCAAACCAACACAACTCAAATTAGCTTGAATATGAGGATTCAGCCATAGAAAGAGACCAATGAATTGCATGCCTAAATTCACGGCAAACACATTAGGCAGCCCACTACTAACAGTTAAAATTCTTTGTTCCTTTTCCTTACAAGATTTATCCAAGAATGCGCCCTCATTAAGTTTATAAGTCTTCTAGTCAAGACATACAGGTAAGAAAAGGCAACACAAAGACTAAAACTGAAAGCAGGACAAGTAGCTTACACACCTTGGTGATGCTGAAGATTGTTCAACTGCAAGATGCTCTATTTGAGGAAACATAGAACTGAGAATGTCAAATTTTGGGCGCAATCTGTTTGAGAATGGGCACCAGGAAGCATAAAAGAGCACAGAAGTGTAACCATTCCACTTTCTGGAAGTCAAAGCTCTATAAAGAAAGTTTCCATCAACCTGCAAACAAAAAAATGAGAAACATATTCTGTAAGATAATATCAGAAGATATGTCTCTAAGAAAGAGCAAGTTGAGCAAAATATTAATCCTTGAACAAGGCAGACTAATCTAGGCTAATTTTTTTTTAAAAAAGATGGCAATTATAAAGCCAAATATGTGATGAATTGAAGAGCCTCAGTCAGGGAGTTGGATCATTCCTATTTACTCACGTAATATTCGAGGATACATGTTGGTGGTCAAGATAATACTATCATTTAACAACATTCTATGGAACTCTTATAAAAATAAATGTATAGATAGGGAAGAATTAATTGCCAAAACTATACAATTTTGTTTGAGTTTAAGGGTATAAAGGGAAAAGAAAAGGAATGGAGCACCTGGTTTGACTTTTGAATTACTGACAACATCAACGACTTTTAGTGTATATTTGTCCAATAAAATCAGTGCCATTTGAAAATTCACAAACTACTTTTATGAAGTAACTCTTGTTTTCAAAACCATACTACTTTTTTTCCAATAGTTAACTGTTAAGATTCCAATACTTCAGCTGCGCAGAGAATTAAGCTAATTATAGCATCACAAGCCGCACAATAATAGAGCCAAGCACTTCAATTTAAGAAACATAATAATTTGCATGGGTGCACTTATTGATCAACTGACCATAAACTAGTTGCATCCTATAAGAGGTTTAACTTTAGAAACTTGGATGGGCACATGCAAGATTATCCTGATCAATATCCATGATGATGTGCAAGAAATGGATAAAAATTTTGGCTCATTAGTGCCTAGAAGAAAGTTGGAGATCCAGAACATTTAAAAGATAGAAACTTTTGCACAAACTATATAAGCAGGGTATTCTGGCTCTAACTTGCGGCTTTTAGGGACAGAAAAGTTAGAGGTTTCCAGCTAAAGTTATAATTCGATAAAGGGAAACAATGCAGAAGTGTACATTATTTTGAAAGATGCAAAAATTTTAAGATGGATATTCAATTTGGAATGGAAGAAGTGATATATCAGCTAGAAATGCATAAGGCTAAAAGTCCTAGAATCTAAGACTTAAGCTGCAACTATAGCACTTTCTTGCATAACTCCCATTTCATCATACACCATTCCGGTTTTCAGCTAAATAAAATCAGAAAGTTGCCTAATTGATGTGAAACTACCTGCATCATCCTCACTAAATGATTGTTCTTAAATATATCCTAGAACTTCAGCATCCATTATTGAATTTTAATTTCCCAGGCAGAATTAAGACTAATATTGTTTTGCTTACATAATATTGTTTCGGTTCAATATTCTAGAAGAAAATAAATATGTTCAAAGTCCTTAACCAAGACTAACATTTGAAAAAGACTAATATAATAGAAAAAATAAATGCCACACAAATTTTGCAATTTCATTTCTATTTTCTCTTTAAATTATACCATAAGAACCCAATTCCCCCAAGCATTCTTAAAGTCAACCATAAACCTTTATTCTGATTCTTCATGATTTTACTAACACAAAAAACCATAATAAAGCCCTAAAATTTCTGCCAAAAGAACCCAAAATTTCACAATTTTTTTTTTTAAAATTTCCCTACTTTCAACAAAATTATACAAAATCACAATTAAATAGAATCCAAGATCAACCGGAGCAACTAAGATAACAATCATTCAAATAAAAAAAATTAAAACCAAATTCAAATGAGCCATTTTCCCAAAATCAATCAATAAAGAAACCCAGAACTTAAAAAAAGAAATAAAATTCAACAAAAATAATGCTAAGGAAACGTACCTCGAGAGGGGGAATTGGAGAGATCGAAGGAGAGCACTGGAATTGAAGATTTTTATTGAATACATCAGCTTGATGAGAGCATATAGAAGAACCCAAAACGCTGCGCATTGAATAAAGTGATATGATGCAGAAGAAAAGAAGAACAGACGAAGAAGAAGAACCCATAATGGATTTGATTTATAAAACTCAAAAAAGAAAAGGAAAGAAACGAAACAGGGAAAATTCACAACAACAACAACAACAACAAAAAGAAGAAGAAGAAAATGGGCAAAATTAAAACCCAGAAAAAAAATTAAAAAATATACAAAAAAAGAAAAATTTCTAATTTATCAAGGTCTGGGAAAAGGGAAGGGAAGGTGGTGGGTATGGGCTATATTTTGGGAGAGTGGGTAATCTAATCTCTGCCTGCCTTAGTTGGTTGGCTGTTACCTTCCCATTATTTTTATTTTTAACAAAAAAAATCAAAAGGGTCTAAAAATTTGTGCTGCTTTTTGGGAAGCGTTTGGAGCTTTGGTAAAATGGGATTTTTAAGATTTTTTTCAACAGTTGGACTTCAAAGTTGGAAGCTTTATTTATGTCTGACGATGGTGACGGTGGTGTGGCCTGGTGGGTTGAGAATTGTGCCTCGTGTGGCTGTAGAATACTGGATTTTGCTTAGGTAAACAAACAGGGAACTAACATAAGGTATTGTTTGGTTCTTTTCCTTTTTGGCCACGAAGGGCCTTTATTTTGTTGTTTTTATATACAAGGGCTTTTTCTTTTCTTCTTCTTTTTTTTTTGCTATTTTAATGCCACAAATTCTATTTTCCCAAAATTTTCATTTTATTACTATTAGAATGTTACTTATTTTAGTTTCCAATTATACCATTTTTATACCATAATATTATATGTATAATAATAGTTAATGTATTTTAGAGAGGTGTTATCTGAAATGTTGTATTTTTTTGAAACTGAACTTGAATTAAAGGAATTAAGTGTTTACAGATCTAGGGAGTGAGAGCCCCATTACATTGTCCATAAACACATCCGAAATTTTGTATTTAGACTTCTTAAGAAAGATAATACTCCTATCTATTTAGTAATATCAAAATATGCATATACAGATATACTTTTCTTTTTGTTAGAATGGAATTTATGGGTTTCAAGTGGAAAATCCCTAGAGACATGTAGAGATTTTTCAAGGAATAATAATCAACATTTCATAAATTAAATCAAAATTTTGGTTCTCTAATGAGAAAAATGAAAAAATGTTTGAATAGTCTCTTAGGCATTATGTAGACAATTATATTGGTTCATTCTACCAAAAGGATAAAATAATGATATATACGTATGAAGTAAAGTTAAAAGTTTGTATATTGAACACTAGAATGGAAGTCAACCATAAGTAAGATTTAAGCCATTTAAATGAAGCTAATGTCATCTTAGGTTGCAAGTTACCATTCAAACTTTATTTATAAAAATAAAAATATATAAATAATTAATTTCATGATTTTGAATGATCAACATTCATTTTCTTCTAAGAGTATTTTTTTCTTCTAGTTATACATAAAAAGGAAGTTGCCCTGAAAATATATATTATTGTAATAATTTCAATAAAAATAAAATTATTTTTATGTCATAAACCAATATTGGTTGCTTTTTTGGACCAAATACTTTGTATATTATTTATTTATTTGTTTAATAAAAATTAGCAATAAATTTATTCAAAATTTTTAGTTGGCACAAATCAATCAATCGCCAGGATAAACCTATCCGGATTTGCCAAACACACTTAGCGGGATTTTAGCCAACCGACTTGCCGAGCACGGCGCAAACAAAAAGATCAACCCGCTACGCACCGTTTCATCCGTTTCCTCCTCCTTTCCCTTTCTCCACTGTTTGGCCCCAGAAGAAAGGAAAAAACGAGCAGTAAAAAATCTCATAAGAAGAGAAGGAAAAGTTTAGGGCTTCTTTCAAAAGAGGGAAAAACGAAATCGAAAATGGAAATCACGGAAAAAAAGGAAGCAGAGATCAATAACAGCAGCAAAGATTCGAATAATAATAATAATAACAGTGAATTCGCGGATTCTGATAATAATAGTATCAATAAAGAAGTTGAAGAACGCCAAGCTCGTGAGCTCAAAGCCGGTTTGCATCCTCTCAAGGTACTTTTTATTTTTCATTAATTTCGTTTTCAATTGTTTTGTTTTATTGATTTGGTTTATTTTTCTGTGTACTATAGATCTGTTTAGAATTTCAAAATGTTGATTTTGAAATGGTTATGGATTATAGCCTTT
Organism: Corchorus olitorius; assembly: GCA_001974825.2. Taxonomy (NCBI): domain Eukaryota; kingdom Viridiplantae; phylum Streptophyta; class Magnoliopsida; order Malvales; family Malvaceae; genus Corchorus; species Corchorus olitorius. Next base: position 16,427 of record AWUE01022998.1, read on the forward strand.
TGTTTTGATTAATAGAACTGATTATCTTACATTATAAAAGATATAATCTTTAATTTCTCTTTCAAGCAAAGGACGTTACTTGTGGGAAATTTATTTCATTTGCTGAAAGATTATTTTCACTTATAGTATGTTGATTTTAAATGTTGATGAAGTTAAAACTTTTGTATAGTATTTAGAGGTAGTTTTTAAGTGTTTTTTAGATTAATGAATCTGTTCTACTGTAAAGTATCACTGTATCACCAAAGATTCTGTGGCTTGTAGTATTTTTTTTTTGGTTCAAAACGTAAAACTGTGGCTTGTAGTTAAGTAAATCATATTGATGGCAATGCGAATGCTTAGTTGCTGAAATTTGCTTTTAACACATATGGTTTTAGTATCTGGTTAGGCAATTTGAAGTCTGATCAGAAATCAGAATGTGTAAAGACTCTGTTAAGAATTGATGAAATGAAATATCTGTTCGAAATGATTTTTTGGTAGTGCAAATAACCTATTACCTTGGTGAAGTAAGTTAAAACTACAACAGCATTTTATATGTGTTCTATGATAAATCCTAATTATTATAGGATTCAAAACACCTTATTAGAGGGGAGACAGTTATCCTACTATGCTACATTTGATATGGCTGGAGTTTTCTGTTCTACTTTATGTTTCGTGAAGCTAATCAGTCTGTGTTCTATGTAACTTGGGTTTCTATTTGTATAATGTTGCTACATTTCTTGGCTTGTCATTTTTCTGGGTCAAACTTGGATAGCTTGTTAATTGTTAATTGATAACCTAGCAGTCCCTTATGTTTTTACAATTCATTGAGCAGCACAAGTATGTGTTCTGGTACACTCGTCGGACACCTGGGGTTCGAACCCAGACGGCGTATGAGGACAATATAAAGAAAATTGTGGATTTCAGTACAGTAAGTTCTATTTATATATGATCATAAAGCTAAATCTTGGAGATTGTAAATCCTGAACTTGGTATAAGTTTTTCTTTTTTCCCATTGATTCAAATTCAATTTAGTGGTATGAGTTTGAACTTGTAACCATGATGTATATATAGGTTGAAGGATTTTGGGTCTGTTATTGTCATTTGGCCCGTCCTTCTACTTTGCCAAGTCCAACAGATTTGCATTTGTTCAAGGAGGGAATTCGTCCCCTATGGGAGGTAATTATCCATGTCTTAGCGTTCAAACAGCATGTAGCAATAACAGTAATTTTCGCATAGAATTATGTAGTTGCTTTCAAATCTTGAATATTGAATTTAAGATGACTTCTATGGTTTTCATAAAATTTGTTATATTTTAGGACTCTGCAAACTGCAATGGTGGCAAGTGGATAATTCGGTTCAAAAAGGTTGTTTCAGGTCGCTTTTGGGAAGATCTGGTAAGAAAGAATACTGCATAACTGCTTACGCTAATTTTTTGTTTCATGGTCTAATTTGGTTTTGTTGTATGGAGAAGGTCACAGATCTCTTTAAAATTGGCATTTCTCCAATGTTTTCTAGTTGTTGCTTTTCAATCCTTCTAAAATTATTACTGACAGGAACCTTGCTACACTGAAACATATGCTTCTTTTAGACCTGTTCTATGAATGATAATTTTCGTGTGTGTGTGTTTTGTGTGTGCTCTTTAATCTTTTAAATATTTAGACTATTTTATTAAAGTATGGTGATACCATTGTTGAGGGTGGTCTCATTCCTAGCAAATACTTTGTTTGTAGGTTCATTTACAGTAAATCACCCCGGGCTGGTTTGATTAAACTATGAGAGATAGAAATCTGAAATTTTTGAGTCAACTATTTTATCTCTCTGCTACCTCCGCTTGAGGCTTTATTCTTTTTTGAATTCTAGCAACAGTTAGGAGGTTTTCAAAATGGGTGGGAAACAATTTAATAACTATGCTCAGGTAAATAGAGCTTATATTTCTTTGCTTAAAGTAGCTAGGTACACGTACCTCTAGTGATATACATTGCGGGCCCACTACCGAAGGAAAAATTTTATCCCGAGCTATTTAATGCCTGGGAATTCCAATTTCCAATGTAGTAATGATCATGTATGTTTCTGTCTGCTTGAGGGGATAGAAGTTGATCCTATTTATTGAGACTCGTCAACCTATGTCCTTTGATGTGAATACTTGTAGTTTCTTGTCATGTCAAATGGTTACACGAAGGTGATTCAAATTTCATCAGGAGATGCATATCATTTAGCATCCTTTTTTTTTTTTTTTCAAACTAAAAGTAACATCAATGGTATCTTAAGGCTGATATATAGGCTACATGGATTCTTTAGAGTTTCTTATATACCAATGTGCTTATTCTGAATGATGGACTGTGTACAGTGAGATTGTGGACCCTCGTAAAATTTATTTTTTATCTGTGGCCTGCGTGAGATTTAATAACTTAACTACCCTGTGACTGATTGTCTGAAATGGTTTCTTGTGTTGGATACAAGATAATGGACATTTAATATTAGTCATTTAATTTTGCATGTACTTGCAGGTTCTTGCCTTGGTGGGTGATCAACTTGATTATGGGGATAACATTTGTGGTGCGGTCCTGAGCATTCGCTTCAATGAGGATATATTGAGCGTATGGAATCGCAATGCATCAGATCATCAGGTTGGCAATTAACAATGTTACAATAACCGTTTTCCTATTTTGTTTCTCCACCTTTCTGTCTCTAGATAAATATCTTGAGCATATTTTGCTTATATACCAGGCTGTTATGGCTCTAAGAGATTCAATTAAACGACACTTAAAGCTTCCCCACAGCTATGTTATGGAATACAAGCCTCATGATGCTTCTTTGCGTGACAACTCATCGTATCGAAACACATGGTTGAGGGGGTAGAAGAATCTTGGATACTGGAAAAGAAACAACTAGTTAAAACAGTTCAGAGACTGTTCTGTTTTAACAGTCTCTTATGTTCCTTCACCAATCCTGTAATTTTCATATCAGAATTCAGAACAATATTTAGAAATTTTCAAGTTGAACTATAAGATGATGACATTTAGACTGTTGTCAACTGTTGGTTTTAGTATAGTTATATTACATCTTCCTTCATCCTTGGGTATCATAATTATTGTTATTATTATTATTATTATTATTATTATTATTATTATTATTATTATTATTATTATTAAATATGTTTTAATGACTGGAGAGCATGATAGGGAGTTGGAATGGAGCCATCAACTATTAACATATTATTATTGATTGGCATATCATTCAGGACAAATAGCAGAGACGAGTTTTTTTTAGTAAATTATATTCTTTGTTTTATAAAATTAAATTGAAACCCAACATTGCAATTAAATAGTACCTTATAAATCCTAAGCCATCAATAATATTCAAGGCATCTTGGTGATGGAATTTGATTGAATGAAAACGATGATGTTAAACAAGAGAAACTAGTAGTAGATGAACCTATTGAATCAAGTGGAAGATAAGTTAGTACATCAAAGCGTATAGAATCAGCTTTAAAGAATCAAGTGGAAGGGATTTGATACTCCCTCTGTCCCATATCATCTATCCCTTTTGGGTCAAACTAATCATACATTTGATCTTTAATTACAAAAAATATATATACAATTAAAATTTCAAAAAATATGTTTTGAAAAGTTTAAGACTTAACTTAATCAAAACATAATTTTTTAAAATTTATTTTTATGTAATATGAGACTGGGGGAGTACCTTTTAGGTGTTGTCAAAGGTTTAAGTATTGTGAGTATTGTGAATAAGAAAATAGACATTATGAAAGGAATTTGATACCTTTTAGGTGAGGTGAGGTGAGGTGAGGTCAAAGGCTTAAGTAATGTGAATAGAGAAAATAGATGTAATATGAATAGAGAAAATAGATGAGAGGAATTTGATGCTTTTTAGGTGAGGTCAAAGGTTTAAGTATTGTGAATAGAGAAAATAGACCTTATAAAAATCTTTCTTTTGAACGAGCTTGAATTAATCAGGATACATAGTATTCTTAGGGTGTAGCTATATTAGAATTTAGGATAATTTTGTGATAGATTATTAGTAATTATTATAGTACAATAATATAACATTTGAAACTAGCTTATCCCCAGACCCCAGTTCACAACCACTCTTCAATTGATCAAAGCTCTCCCCAATAGCAACATGTTGAGATGGCCGAGTTGGTCTAAGGCGCCAGATTAAGGTTCTGGTCCGAAAGGGCGTGGGTTCAAATCCCACTCTCAACAATGATTTCATTTTAATTATCGAAAAAAAAATTTGAATTTGAATAATTTTAGTGGTTATAAGGGCGATTTATATGGTTGAACGTTGAAACAGACCATTTGGCAAAAGGAAAAAAAAGTGTTCGAATTAACCATCTCTATTTTATGATCGATCTTTTGGTTCGTGGGGGTGGTAAACTAATAGGTTTTAAACTTTATCATCATTGATATATAGATGTACTAACGAGAAAGTTTACTGGTATACTACTTTTCATGATTTGTTTCGGCTCATACTCGAAGAAAATGTCTAAAAACATTGCCAATAGTTTTTTTCTACAAAATTCATTATTCATTAATTATTCGCCGATAGTTTTACTTTTAACATGTAAATTTAATACTATTATTATTCAAAATTAATTTTCAAGGACGAGTTAAAAAAGATAAATAATAACATGATCATCTACTATATACTTGGATCTAAACCTGTTCAAGGGTCGGTCTACCCGCCTAAGTCCGTAAGCCCGCCCGATATTTGGGAGGGCTTTGACAAAAATTTGAAGCCCGTTGGACGGGTTTGGACAAAATTTTAAGGCCCGCTTACAAAATGGGCCGGGCTTGGTCTTAACCATAAAAGCCCGGCCCGAGTCCGGTTCGGCCCATATACTTAAATAATTAGAATATTTTAATTTTTTTAATTAGATTGACTAGTTAAAATATTCATTGGATGTGTAAATTAATTATTTTGATAAAAATATATATGTTAATTAAGCTTTACTATCTTAGATATAATATATATTATTAAATAAATAATAAATATATTTTAAATAATAAATAATGAGTTCAAAATAAATAAACAATATATATTTAATCACTAAACGGGTGGATTTGGACGAGCCTTGGACAAAGTTTTTTTTAATTGGACGGATTTGGACATAAATTTAGACCCGTTTAATCGGGCCGGGTCAGACTTGGACAAGCCATATAAGTATAAATCAAAGCTTGGGTCTGATCCGACCCGGATCGGCCATGAACACCTGGATCCCACTACTTGAGAGAGATCCAGTATTAAGGTGTTAGTCTAGCTTAATTTGGCGTAGAAAACAAATTACAAACTTAGAATTCAATTTGAGGACAAAGATCCAATACAGAACATTATAAATAAAATAAATTTGATCATGTGATCTTTTAAGTATATATATTATATTATAAATTTGATTGATAATGAAACATATATAATCTAGTCAAAATGAAGCACATCTTTGGGCCAAAATTATTATGAATACCCAACTTCACCCGATGATTGTCCCTATCCCTATTTATTTATCTAAAGATTCCTCTTATTAATTAAAATGAATTTCTCTGCTAATCTTATTTAAAAAAACACAAACAAACAAAGGCTGAAGACCAATCCAACAAACAAGTAGGGTATTGTTTATGTTTCTGTAGTTGAGAGATTCTTTCATTATTTTAATAAATTAAATTAACAATAATTTCTACTATTTTACTACTATTAGAAAACAAATAATATCATGACTAATCACTAATATAGTTAATTCGGTTTTAATAGGTGTATGACCAAATATGACATGACATGACATGTTCTTAATGAATTCGAATATATGCCTAAAAACTTGGACATTTTATTAAGGATTAATTAAAGTTATGTCCAATATATATAGATGTTGACTATATATGTACCTACTTATACATTTTTGGCTTCACTTCATCTCTTCACTGAAATCATCATCAGTGATCAGGGCAAGGGGTACTGTTCAAAAATATGGCAAAAAATGGTTATGTTCCACTGTTCGAAACAAGACCAGTTAAGGGAAGGACCTTTTTCAAGCTGTTTGCAGCTTCCATCTTAGTTGGTATTTGCTTCATTTTCATCTATCGACTCAGCTTCTTCCCACTGGAAGGAAAATCAATTGAGAAATGGACTTGGATTGGAATGTTTCTTGCCGAGCTATGGTTCAGTTTTTACTGGTTTCTCACCACTGCTTGTCGATGGAACTGCGTCTACCGGATTCCATTTAAAGACAGGCTCTCCCAAAGGTATAATAATTATACAATCATTCTCTCGAAATTAATTGAATTAAACCATATTTCATTTTACGTAAGGTTAATTTTGTATGAAATTATTATATACGAAATAATTTTGCAGGTTTGGGAAAGAATTATTACCGGGCGTAGACATATTCGTGTGCACCGCGGATCCATTGATAGAGCCGCCGAGCTTGGTGATCAACACTGTTTTATCGTTGATGGCTTACGATTATCCTCCTGAGAAATTGAGTGTCTATTTATCAGACGATGGAGGGTCGGATTTAACCTTTTATGCCATGTTAGAAGCTGCAACCTTCTCCAAGAAATGGCTGCCATTTTGCAGGAAGTTCAAAGTAGAACCCAGATCACCTGAGGCTTACTTCAAGACAGCTGTTGAACCTGATCTTGATCCTGTCCAGACAAATGAGTGGCGTTCCAATAAGGTAAAGTTCAATCGGTTTCATTATCTTGCTTATTTCATCAGATCATAAAATTTGTTGGTTTTTGCCTTTTTGCCGTTTAGTGCAATTATTGATGCATTGTTTCATTCAAACTTGACTACCTCGATGCTAACTATTTATAGAAAAAACTATTGCAATTTGCCTATATCACTTCTCATTTTATATTACGAAATTTTAATAACTTTTTAGTGATTAATAATAACTCTTAATTTTTGAAAGAAATAATAACTCTTAATTAATTAAGTTTGAATATAATGAAATAATGAGATTAACTAGTTTCCTTAGTCTGATCAAGTTTTTATAATTGCAAATTGATACATTGTTTCATTAATATATGAGATTAAATTCTATTAGGATCATCCTAAAAATGAGTGGTTTTAGGATTCCACTATGATGGTGCCATCTAATCAAATCTTATCAAATTTGAATCATCATCAAATCATAATTTACACCCTATCACACCTAATTAAATTTTTATTAATTACTTAACCTCATTAAAAAAATTAATAAAATTTAACAATTAAAGTCACAGTGCAAGTAAAAAAAAAGTAAGTTAAAAATAAATTTTTTAAAAAAATTATTCAATTTTAACTAAGGTTAAGTAATTAATAAAAAGTTAATTAGGTGTGGTAGGGTGTAAATTAGGATTTGATGATAATTCAAATTTGATTAGATTTGATTAGGTGGCACCATCTTAGTGGAATCCTAAAACCACCACTTTTTAGGATGATCCTAATAGAATTAACACTCTTAATATATACATCCAAACGTGACTACGTACCTCTAACTACTTATATAAAATTATTGCAACTTGGAATCTCAGTTTTGACTTTTAATATATTAAATTCGAATGTTTTATAATTTATTATTATTAATTAATATCATTAATTAAGTTCTAATTTTTTGATGTAATTAATTAAGTTCTAATTAAGTACTAATAATCAATTAGGTAGTAGTAATTACCATCTTCTTATTGATTTGGTATTAAGCTTAAATGTAGGTTGTTGACGATGTTTACTCTCAATCATGCATATATTGGCAGAAACTATATGAGGACATGAAAATGAGGATCGAAACCACCACCAAGTTGAACCGAATTCCCGAAGAAATCCGAAAACAACACAAAGGATTTCGTGAATGGGACTTTGTTTCAAGCAAACGTGATCATCAAACCATTCTTCAAGTAAAAATTATTAATTTCATAAGCTCCTAATTAAGCTTATAGCTTTAAAACCAAAATTGGAACTTAATTAATTAGTAAATACTTAATGCTACTTTTTTAATTAACTTTCTTAGATCCTAATAGATGGGAGAGATTCCAATGCTGTGGATATTGAAGGAAAACCTTTGCCAACTCTTGTTTATTTGGCAAGAGAGAAAAGACCTCAATTTCACCACAATTTCAAAGCTGGAGCCGTGAATGCTCTTGTAAGTATAATATTTCCTCTTTCTTCTTATATGAAAGGAAAATTTTTAATTTCTATATGATATTTGAATGGCTTTGATTAATTATATATGGTGGGTAAATTGTATAGATTAGGGTATCGTCAAGAATAAGCAATGGTCCAATTATTCTCAACGTGGATTGCGATATGTATTCCAACAATTCAGAGTCACTCAAAGATGCTTTATGCTTTTTCATGGACGAAGAGAAGGGAAATGAGATTGCCTTCGTACAGTATCCTCAGAATTTCGAAAATGTCACCAAAAATGAAATCTATGCTTGTTCCTTTCGAGTAATCGAAAAGGTAATTAACCATTATTTTAGAATATTGACTTTTCTCAAACTAATAAGAGATTAAGCCGGCGAATCGATTTTGATGAGATTTTATTTTTTTTGCTTGTGATGGATCATAATCTACAATCAAAGTTGGAGTTTTTGGGACTTGATGCAGATGGAGGGCCCCCTTACATCGGCTCTGGATGTTTTCACAGAAGAGAGGCTCTTTACGGGAAAAAATATGACCCGAAGTGTAAGGTTGATTGGAAGAAATTAAATGACAGAAAGATTGAAGAAAGGGCAAGTGTCCTTGAAGAAACATGTAAAGTTCTTGCAAGTTGTACCTTCGAACAAAACACACTATGGGGAAAAGAGGTTAGCAAATACTCTATCCGTACCATTATATTTGTCCAATTTAACCATATCGGTAATTTTAAGAAAGTGAGTTGATTCTCAAAATTCTATATTATAACTTATACAAGTGTAAAAATTTACTAATTAACATTGTATATATGTTTTTCTTTCCACATTTAACTAGCAAATTATACGCGGCCGTGTTTGTACATGAAGTTTCCACTCTCACAATTCAAACACTAAAATAATAGTATTTTAAATCATGTTTTACATAGTATTAATGAATTAAAATAAATATTTTGAAAACTAAAAGAAATAAAATTGAAGGATTAAATCGTACAAATTAAAATGTTGGGGATTAAATCGCATAAAATATAAATATGTGAGAGCTTTCATGTAAAATAAATAAAGTTGAAGCACTGCTTACTTAGAAATGTCAAAGGGACTAGATAGCATTAAGTAAATGTCCGAGAGTTATTTTATAAATAATCCTTTTCTGGCCACTAAGTATGAGTCCTGACATATGAAAAGTGTCACACATGGATTTGGTCCCTTGTCATATGGCCTTATGTTTTGGGGTTATCATTATATTATATTATATTATATTGTATCATATTATATTATATTATATTATATAATATAATTATATATATATATATATATCTATATACTATATAAGTCTAAACTTCAAAACCATTGACCTGAAATATCTAAAATAACCTTTTTAATTTTAAAAGTTTAGTATTCATTTAAAGGGTAAACATGTATTTATCAAATTAAACTTTTAAGGTTTAATATGTAATTTCATTTATCAATTAAATTAAATATATTATTATATTAAAATTTATAATTTCTTTTACCGCACCCTTATTTCAATTAATTTTTAATTCCTATGTAATATATATAATAACTAAAATACTTACATTAATTAAATGTAATACTATAATAACTGAAATACTTACATTAATTAAATTCTTAGGTATTTTTTTTAATTCAAATTCTTAGGTATTTGTGCAAACGTATTGACTAAAAAGAAATATTGTTTCCTTAATAATAAATAAATTGGATCTTTAATATCTTTTATAATTTTGAAATTTTGTTTGACATTGATCTAATTTAATTTAATAAATTAACCACTAATGTTCAACTAATTTTTTTTTGGTATAGTTCTATATATAATAGTAATGTGTTGTATCTTATTCACTACAACTTTGTTAGTAATCTTAGACTTGAAAAATTAATAACATTCACCATTGATAAATAAATCGGATCTTTAATATCTTTTATAATTTTGAAATTTTGTTTGACATTGATCTAATTTAATTTAATAATTCAACCACTAATGTTCAACTAATTTTTTTTGGTATAGTTTAATATATAATAATAATGTGTTGTATCTTATTCACTACAACTTTGTTAGTAATCTTAGACTTAAAAGAATTAATAACATTCACCAATGATAAAGTTATTAAGCATGTAATGTTGCTACATTTCTTGATATAATACTATAGTTTAGCTTTCTAATTAGTAAGCATAAATGAGAAATTTGATAACCAAAATTGCTAAGAATGTAAGGTTATTAAATTAGTTGAAAGTTATCTAAAAAAAATTAGTTGAAAGTAGTATAATGCCTTTTTAATGATCATTATAGTTTTTTTTTTGTAACCTTAAATAAGATCATTACCTTTTTGCTATGTTATTTTAGATCACATTGATCATTCATTAGTTTGGTAGAGTTATAGCGAGATATCAATTTTAATTTTACTTCAACTTGCCAAAGATACGCATATATAATATATAAATTATTTCTCTATCACCAATAAAAAGGAAGGACATATGAATTAGTAACTAGGAACCAATTTTGTACACCTATTTTTATACTTCCTTATGTTGCATTAAGTTTAGTTATAAGTTATAACCTTATATGGAAATTTGACTTACAGTTCCGGGTATGTTTGGTTGAATTGTGAGATTTTGGAGAAATATGATAATCAAAATTACAAAAAATGTAATAAGAAATATGATAACCAAAATCACAAAAGATGTAAGGTTATTGAATTAGTGGATAGTACTATACCTCTTTTGTGATCATTATAGGTTTTTCAGTAACTTTGAGAAAAAAAATGGCAAATATTCACCGTTGATGAAAGTTTACTAATATTATTTAAAAAATAAGGATTGGTAAATACAATTTTAATAACTTTTATAACATTTTTAGTAAATTTAAGTAATAAAATTTGTAACACTTTATTGATGATAAAATGTTACTAAAATTAATAAGGATGTAAGGTTCTTTCAATCTAGATAGTACTATACTGTTTTCCATAACCTTTTAAGTAATTAATCTTAGATAAGAAAATCAGTACTGCACGTATCTTTATAGTGTAAAGTCATTGAATTAGTTGATAGTACAATACATTTTTTATGATTATTATAGCTTTTTCGGTAACTTTTGAGGAAAAAAATGGTAAATCTTCACCATTGATGAAAGTTTACTAATGTTATTAAGAATGTAAGGATTGGTAAATACAATTTTAAAAACTTTTATAGCTTTTTTAGTAGATTACTCAAGTAATTAAATTGGTAACTTTCATTATTGATCATAAAAAGTTACTAAAATTAATAAGGATGTAAGATGACTTTTTTTTGCTACAAAAGTACCAGAAAGTAAAAGAGATGGCAGTAACTACGGCCTCAGGATGCCAACCCCGATCCGGTCTTCAATAAGTATGTAAGATGATTTGAATCTAAATAGTACTATAATGTTTTTCGGCAAAAAAAAAATATTAAGAATGTAAGGATTGGTAAATACAATTTCAATAACTTTTTTAGCCTTTTTAGCAGATTACGTAAGTAATTAAATTGGTAACTTTCATTATTGATCATAAAAATTTACTAAAATTAATAATGATGTAAGATTATTTGAATATAGATAGTACTATAATGTTTTCATAACTTTTATAACCTTTTAATTAAGTAATCTTAGATAAGAAAATTAATCACCGACCAATATTACTAATAATGTAAGGTTATTAAAAATTGTAGACTGTAAAATACCTTTTTGGAATTTTGATAACCAATACAAGTTTTTTAGTAATTTTAGGTAGAGAATTGATAACTATCTTATTACTTATATTACTAAGGATTTAAGGTTATTTAATTTTTATTGATAGCATCGTAGCCTTTTTAATAACCTCTAAAGGTTTTTTTTGGGGTTACTTATGTAAGAAAATCAGTATTAATTACTTACTAAAGATGTAAGATATCAATTAAGAACATAATTAAGGTTGTTAAATTTGTTGATAGCATCATGCCTCGGTCCTAAAACGTCTTTTTAGGCATCTAATAAAAACATGTCACTCGATAAGCCTCGGTCCGAAAACGTCTTTTTTATGCATCTAATAAAGAACATGTCACTTGATATTTGATTAATAATACTATCTATGTAACAATACTGGATTAATTCTAACTAAATTTATCTAATTAAACATAAAAGTAATAATAAAATACAATAGATGTAACATAAAATCAAGAAAAAAGATTGTAAATTTCTTTACAACTTTACTTTAATTGATGTTAAAATATTTCGAAAGATTTAATTTGAGGTGAAAACGAATTAATTTTGCAAACGAATATGAAATCCAAAAATAGAAGAAGAAAGAAAAATCGGGCTTTCTATATTCCAAAAACGATACTTGCTGCATTCAATTAAAAATAAAAAGCTGATTCTCATCCATTTCAAGAGCTTCATAGTTTGAAATTTTAGATAAGTTTCAATTGTTAAACCAATAAATTTTCCTACGTATCATGAATATTGGTGAGAAGTTCTTCAAAAAAAGGTTTAGAAGAGAAAGAAAATAAGATGAAAAGAGGATGAAAACAACCTTAAAAGTATTTATTATTCCCTCCCCATTATGGATTAATTAGAATTAAGTGATTTTATTGGGATTTTTTTTGTACAAGTTAGAATATAGTAGTAGCATTAAAAACTTATTTGATAGCGAACATTATAGTTATTTTGATATAATATTAAATAATTTTAAGTAAGAAGATTCATAACCTTTTTTTCTATATATAAAAAGTTACTAAAATCATCCAAGAGCGCAATTAGGTTTGTAGAGAGCATTATAGCTATTTCAATACCTTTTATAATTTTTTAGTAATTTTAGATTACAAGATTAATAACATTCATAATTGACGAAAATTATTAAAAGTAATAAAAATATAAGATTACTGAATTTGTTGATAGGACTATAGCTTCTTTTTTTTTTTTTTTTTTTTATAATCTTCGCAACTTTTTTTTACTAATATTAGATATGAAAATTATACTCCTCATTACATTGATAAAATGCAACTAAATTTATTAAAGATGTTAGGGTACTAAATTACCTTATACTATAAAAAATTTTATAACCTTTATAACTTTTTTAACAACCTTAAAGAAGAACATTGGCAAATGCCATTGTTGATAAAAGGCTACTAAAATTACTAATAGTATAAGGTTAATTACTGAATTTATTGATAACATTCAAAAACCTTTGATAACTTAAATAACTTTTTAATGAACATTTGATGAGGAAATTGATAATCTTATTCTTTTTTTTTTTTTGCATCAGAGATCGATAACCTTCTCAAGTGATGTTTAACTTTCGTTTTTAATAGCCATGTAGTTTTTTTAGTAAATTCAAATAAGAAAATTGATAACCTTCCTTCATTGTTGAAGATAATCATGATTGTATAATAATTTAAGTTTTTTTGTTCGTTCAATAAGATTAATTATTTCAAATCTCTGTAAACTAAATGACCAGATTTTGATGATTAATTAATTAAAATTTATGAAAATGAAAAGTACACATGTGTGGAATATATGATTTATCAATTATTAACATACGTGCGGCGCACGTGCTTTAATTAGTATATATTATATTATATTATATTATATATATATATATATATATATATATATATAGATATAGATAGGTATAGATAAGGGTAAAGTTGCCTTGCTTCTGTAGATAAGACATATATTTTGGTACAAATAAAGTTTCAAAAATGATCTCATATAATAAGATGGAGGGAGTATATAACACAAATAACATAAATTGAGAAATAATCGGATTCGGTTTCGGAGTTACTACATAACTAATAAAAGCTTAGCTACAAATTCATAAAATTTAGGTCCAATTTAAGAAAATTTGAAATTTAAAGTAAGTTCCAAAATTTATAACATAACATTAATTTGTGGTAAGGTTTTAAAATGAGCAAATGGTTGCAGTTGCATATCGGCCGGTTCTATGGTAATTTGCATGGATATAGTTCCGTGGGATCATAAATTATATATTATATATGTACATAATTTTAATTAAACAATATAAAAGTATTAATTTTTCTTTGCAGATGGGTTTGGGATATGGTTTCCCTGTCGAGGACATAGTTACAGGATTGAGTGTCCAATGTAAAGGGTGGAAATCCATATACTTAGATCCTCAAAGAGAAGCTTTCTTAGGAGTTGCTCCAATAACATTATTGCAGTTGCTGGTACAACATAAGAGATGGTCGGAAGGTCACTTCCAAATTTTCCTATCAAAATACTGCGCCCTTTTGTATGGATATAAAAAGATTCCTCTCAAACTTCGGCTTGCTTATTGTAATTACAACTTGTGGGCTGCAAACTGCTTGGCTACTTTGTACTACGTTGTTGTTCCATGCCTTTGCGTGTTGAAAGGCATCTCATTGTTTCCTCAGGTATGATTCTAACCTGCATTATTTGACTTGACAAACTTTGTTCTATTCCTTACTATTTGGATACAATCTTACCATCTAATATAGAGCAAGTCTTAATCACCGCTAAAAATAAGGCTTTTACCCATTTAGCCCTTGAATTATCTAGAAAGTGACAATTTGTTCATGCAATTACTATACTATCAATTTTAGACAATTTACTCTCCTATTTTGATTTAGATCTTTGTTAGTGTCTCGATATGTCACGTCAATGCCAAGGTCTATATTTTTTGAAAAATTAAAGTATAAAATGAATGTGAAATTGTCTAAATAGAAATTTGAGAGTTAAATTGTCACTTCTTAGATAATTCGAGAGTCAAGATAGGTATTAGGCCCTAATATTACTTAACAATGCAATTAGTGTTTGTAAATTTACAGACACAGGTGACTAAATCATACTATATGACAATGACAGACATCAAGTCCTTGGGTGCTCTCATTTGCATATGTTGTCTTTGCACACCGTGCATATAGCCTCGGAGAATTCCTATGTTGCGGAGGCACATTACTAGGTTGGTTAAATGATCAAAGGATATGGCTTTTCAAAAGAACAACTTCATACTTCTTCGGCTTCTTAGATACTGTCTTGAAGCTATTGGGATTTTCAGAATCTGGCTTTGTCATCACCACAAAGGTAGCCGACGATGACGTCTTGGAAAGATATGAGCAAGAGTTGATTGAATTTGGTGCTGCTTCACCAATGTTCGATATTTTAGCAACACTTGCAATGGTCAATATGTTCAGCAGCGTTATGGCAATAAGGAAAGTTATATTGGATGTTGACTCCATGGTTTTGGACCAATTTGGGTTGCAAATTCTCCTCTCTTTGCTTTTGGTCGCTATCAATTTTCCTGTTTACCAGGCACTCTTTTTCCGAAAGGACAATGGTAGAATGCCTTCTTCTGTTACTTACAAGTCAATATTTTTTGCCCTGCTGGCCTGTACACTAGCCATGTATTAAATCACTGTGCAGGGGAAGTAAAATTGGGTCACTATAACAATTTACTTTCCTTTAATTTTTCCAAAAACTTTGTGCATAAATTAAATGTATTCCAAACAGAAATAAAAGAGTACTGTTTATGTATAAGAATATGCTGGATTTTAACATGCATTGTTTGTTGAATTATTATAGAACAATCAATGTCAACTCATCAAGTAATTTAATTTGTAATAAGCAAATTTATTAACATCAACTATTTTTCTACATTTTGTATTTAACATTTAGCAAATTTTCTTCAAGTCTTATTAATTTCATTTTTATGAGGGAAAGTCGAAGTTGATGGATTGAACAATTATCAAGAACCTGCCTTGTGGAAGTGGCTTAGTGGCATGAAGCTGAATGTAAGATTCTTGCAGGTATGGTCATGGTTTCGAGTCTGAGTAAACACAATGTTATTCTCATATAGACTCTTACTTGTCCCCATCCGGTGTTAAGAGCCACTCTTGGCACGCCCCACTACTGGCCACAGGTGTGCCCCTCGTCATGGAGTCCCCAGGGTTTAAGAGGGAGCGGGGGACAATGAGCCTCTGGCCAAAAAAGAGACCCCTTTTTTTTTTTACCAAAAAAGAACAATAATCAAAAACCTAATAAATCGCAGGAAGTGTGATCATACTCACAAGACATATCCAGGGGATTGGTTGGGATAAGTGGAGGTCAATTATTAAAAGCATGAAGATTGAGTTGAAGGTAAAAGTGCAAAAACTCTTAACTATATATTTTCCACTTCTTGATAGATTACAGTTTAGTGTGATTAGTATATATTGTCAGATTTTCAGACACGATTAGTGGTATTGATGATTAGCTTTTTATGACAATTCCATTAAAGTTTCAGTCGCCATTATGGGAGAAGATATGGTTCTAATTACTTTTAAAAGTAAGGAATAGATGTTGTTAGCCCTTGATTAATTAGAAAATTTATTTTCATGCCAGCAGTTTTTTTTTTAAATAAAAATATCTATTTTTACGAAAATTTACCGTAGGCTGATGACGTGGCATTTTTAGGTCTATTTCTTTTAATTCTTGATCTAAACATCCTTACTCTTAAACTAGTAATTTGTCATGTGTTTCACACGTGGGTTTGAAAATTTTGTTGAAATAATTTTAAGCTACCCATTGTATATTGTTTTGGTGCATTTTAATTGGTGAGTGCTTGGGAATTGTTTAGTGATTTAGGATTACCTTCTGGTGTTAGTTGTTATCGTGGTGTTTTGTATGTTATTCGTTGTTCAGGTGTATCTTTTTTTGTTGTCCTTTTACGGGTTGCGTTGTTTCGTGATTACTCATGTTTACATAGTGATATTTAATCACTCATCTTATTATTAATAAAATTTGCCTTTCAAAAAAAAATTGTATAATTTAATGTACCGATCATTTTTAGGAGACTAAATTTGTCTAATTTTTATATTGTTAAAGTAAGTAAATCCATAAGTTAGAATTTTAATAAAGCAATATAAATAAAAATATTATTTTTATTAATAGCAGGTTGATTGAGTAGTAGCTTAATAATTAAAGGTTGGTGCTTAACTCGTATAAACATCATCTTTGATTTTCTTTCATATAACAACGATTGTATTTGATATGTTGAAGTCTTTCTCTCTCTCTTTTTTTTCCTCGATTATCAAAATTAATGTATCAATCAAATTATTCTGAAACTGAAATAAATATATAAGTTTATATAATTATTTAAAGTATAAAGATTACGGGATGGACAATAATTGATAAATGATAGTATGATACATGCATGTCAACCATTCAACCGATGCTTGTACAATTTGCTAAACTGTACCGATAGTTGATGAAATAATTTTTCAATTTTAATATATCTATCAATAAATTTCAAAATATGAAAAATAGATAAATAGAAAAAAAAAGAAAACAAAGTCCTCTAGTGTTTAATGTGTAAAGGTAGCCCATGTAAGATAAAGATACACAAGGCCTTCCTTTCTGTTTAAACATTATTTATTCGATTTGGATAGATTAGACAAAGTGTTACGCTTTAAAATATTTAGATCTAAATTGAGTAGAAATAAAAAAAAAGATTTAAAATGAATATTTAGTCATGATTCACTATATTTATATTTGTCTTTGTACTCCTCGACTTTGTTTGCACATGTAGTCTTATTGCTTTGAATATTCTCCTAGTTTTTTACGTGTATTCAAAATTTTGGTTGAAAATACTTAATTAGAATTTGCATATTCTGTCGTTTATAATTATTATTACTTTTTAAAATACTAAAGTTGACTAATTTTTGCTTGAACGTAAAAATAAAAAGATTGATCACCTAATTTATCTGTTAAAAATTAAAACTTATAAGTGCTTGTTTAATAAAAAATAGGCTAAATAGCCACTTTGTCCCTTGAACTTTGCCAATTTAGGATAGATTGCCTCCTGAACTTTAAATTGTGACATTTCCCCCTTGAATTTAGAAATATAGGCCAATTTACCCCCTTGAATTTGGTCACATCAGCAATTTTGGTGGGACTTAACGACGCCTGTCACATCAAAGGGCGCATTGTCCTGATATTCCAAATTTAAGGGGAAAAGTGGCACAATTTAAAGTTCAAGGGCAATCTTTCCTAAATTTGCAAAGTACAGAGGGCAAAGTAACTATTCAGCCATCAAAAACAGGGTTTTGTAGTACTATTAATTTTTATCAACAAATTCATTAATAATTGATTTTATTAAGCATTTCATCAATAATTGATATAATCAAATTTACAATCCGTTGAATAGATTCTAAGTGGAAGTAAGAGCCAGTTTTTGAAAGAACTATGTTGATCATCAAAAAAGTTATACATGTACTAACAAATTCAGCCACCTTTCATTACCTTTCGTTATAATAATTTTTGTAACTATTTTTTATCAATAATCATATTTTTCATCGTAATATGGGGGCATTAATTAGCTCCCTTTATGTTTCATAATCTTAATTAGGATTAAGCCGATGGTCATTTGGATTCAATATTTTTTAGCTACTAACATTAATGTAGGTTGCAAGTTCTTAATTATTATGTTTTACTTTTAATTTCATAATTCCGATGGTTAATTGTCTTGCTATATGATCAAGTTAGAGTTTCATAATTATTTTAGTCAATTATTTATACTTGGAATTCAAGTATACTTTGATAATTATATAAAAAGATTATGGTATTTTTATTATTAATGATCGTTTTATGGTATTTTTATTATCAATGATTTTTTAAGGAAAAAAAAGTAAGTCAACTGTTGTGTTGTTTAAGGAGACCTTCTATAGCATCTTCTACAACATTTAAGTGATCGTCAAGGAAGAGAAATCAAGAGCCATAGAAAAGAGAAAAAGAAGTACCAGAAAAAAATGGCTATGGTCGTTTTTCTTCACTATCGTGAAAGTTCCAAATCTAGAGGAAAAACAAAAATTGGTAAGATAATAATAGACAATTCCATCTTTTTTTGGAAAGGAAAAACAAAAGATGCATTTTATTGATGCAAAGATCACGACAACAACAACAAAACCCGAATAAGGTCTACTGCATAACTATCTTGCAGCAACCATTCTCAACAAAACACAAAAGACACCTCAGTTAAAGTAGTTAAATTTGCCTCATACTATACAACAAAGCCCACATCTGAGAAAATAAAGCAAACCTGAGGCATTAATACATTATGGAATATATTAAGCAAATTGCTCCCTCTTTGCACTCTCTCTTTTGCAAGTGAGTCAGCTTTTTCATTGCACTCCCTTGAAATTTTGATGATTTTTCAACGAAGAACTCTCCTTTTTAAGGCTTCGCAAGCTTTTAAGGTGCAATTTCAGGATGTGTCGACCACTTCAAAGCATCAGAAGAATATATTTAAGTTCCATCTTTGATACGCTTTTAAGTTTCGGGCAATTCTAAAAGGTTATACTTTCTAATTTGGCTAATTGCTCATTTAAGGGCCTAGCTTGCGAAAATGCTCAATTTAGGGTCTATCATTAAAAAATGTTCAAATTAGAGATCAACGTTACAAAATTGGCTCAATTATATAAGGACATGTCATCAATTTCATAGGCATATCCTTAAGAAAAGCTCAAATCAAGGACTAACGTAGATGGGAGGCCCTTAATTGAGTCTATTTTGGAACGTTGGGCCATGATTTGAGCTTTTCTTAAGGATATGCCCTAAATTGAGCATATTTGCTAACATTGGGTCCCAATTTGAACGTTGGGCCATGAATACTTGTTAAAAATTATTATACTATAATATTAAGGGTATTTATGAAATTTCTCAATTAGAATTTTTGAGTTCGTGATTTGATATAGTAGTAAGATAATAAGATAAGATAAGATAATTTCTCTAATAATCTTTTAAAAGAAAGAAAAAACAAAAAGAAAAACAAAGGCGGAAGAATCAAACAAACAAGGAGGGTATAGTTTATGTTTTTTCAATAGAGAGATTATTCAATTTAATAAATCAACAATAATTTCTAGACTATTTAATTATGAAAGATAATATCACCAATAATAGTTAATTTCAGTATTAATATGGTGTATGACCAAATACGACATGACATTTTTTCTAATGAATATATATGCGGATATGCCTATAAATTACCTGAGCTTTTATAATAAGTACTCCCATATGCGAGCTTCACTGAAATCATCAGTGATCAGCATATTCAAGAGGGAATCGAAAATATGGCAAAAAATGGTTATGTTCCACTGTTCGAAACAAAACCGGTTAAAGGAAGGACCTTTTTCAAGCTGTTTGCAGCATCCATCTTGGTGAGTATATGCTTCATTTTCATCTATCGACTGAGTTTCTTTCCGGTGGAAGGAAAACCAGTTGAGAAATGGAGTTGGATTGGGATGTTTCTTGCTGAGCTATGGTTCAGTTTTTACTGGTTTCTCACCGCAGCTTGTCGATGGAACTGCGTCTACCGGATTCCTTTCAAAGACAGCCTCTCCCAAAGGTTATTGTTATATATTTTATCACGAAAAAAGTTTATTTGATTTTTTTCGTAAGATTTTTGTATGGAATTAATTATATATATACGAAATTTTGCAGGTTTGGGAAAGATTTACCGGGCGTGGACATATTCGTGTGCACCGCGGATCCATTGATAGAGCCGCCGAGCTTGGTGATCAACACTGTTTTATCGTTGATGGCTTACGATTATCCTCCTGAGAAATTGAGTGTCTATTTATCAGACGATGGAGGGTCAGATTTAACGTTTTATGCCATGTTAGAAGCTGCAGCTTTCTCCAAGAAATGGCTGCCGTTTTGCAGGAAGTTCAAAGTAGAGCCGAGATCACCTGAGGCTTACTTCAAGACAGCTCTTGAACCTGTTCTTGATCATGTCCAGACAAAAGAGTGGCGTTCCATTGAGGTAATTAATTAATTAATCTTCCTTTTTCCGTGAATTTATTAATAATATTTTTTACTTTTTGTCTTTTTTTTTTTTTTTTTTTTTTTTTTTTCGTTTTTAGTGCTATTATTATATTGATGCATTGTTTCATTCAAACTTGACTGCCTTGGAATATACTGCGAAGTCTAACTACTACTTATAAAAAACTATTGCAAGTTGTCACTTGCCATTTTATAAATTAATTAGGATTTTTTAAAATTTAATATTAATTAATTGTAATTAATTTTAACTAGTAGTAGTTCTTAGATGTAGCTGCTATTTTAGATTGAGGGCAATTAATTTTGTGGTTGACTTATATGAAGTTATGAACAAAAACAGTTCATTATCTTAATATATATAAGTGGTTCGGTTCGCGCTGACGCGTCGTTAAAAAATTTAGATTGTTTAAAAATTACTTCTATTGAAACATGATCTAAAATTTATTACATATTTCTAAACAGTAACTATTAATCTATAAATGGAAAATCGGATTTACATGAAACATATTATATCATCTAAATTATAAAGCTTGTTTATATAATGTCTACTATTTAAAAACATACAATACCTAAAGGATTAACCTATTTTTTATCTAGTATCACAAAAATTAAAGTCTATGCCAATTGGAGAAAATAATTGCATGTCTTAAGCCATTCTAAATGAACTTGAACTAAGTAACGATTAATTCCACTTCTTTATATAGTTAATGCAAAGTTCTATTTAATTAAAAAAATAGTTAGTATAGATGAAGGATTAATTTTCTCTATATCACCAATCATGGATTATTTAGCTTTTTAATACATTAAAGAGGAATTCTCCCAACAATAAATACGTCCACACTAATGACTTCCCAAAACGGTTTCAAAGGACCTGCAATTACCAAAATGACCAAATAGGTAAAGGAAAGATAAAAATCTAGTTTGGACTTTTCTATAATTTACCAAGTGTGAAAAGACAAAAAAGGACAAAATGCTGGCTCCTCATCAATCCTGATTTGGAGCCTTTAGTAATTTCATTGGGTGTTTCAAATACTATTTAGTATATATGACTTGCATGTCAAAATATCACTGGATGCTATGAAAGTTGCCTTTCAAACATATATCTACAAGTGGATCGGCCCGCGTTGACGCGTCGGACGTTCAACAATTTACTTCTTTGAACTTTTTCTATTCGAATTAAATTGTTTGATATGTAGAAAATTTCGGAAGTACTATGATTTTAAATGTGTTGCATCTTTAAAAGGTTATACTATTAACATTGAGCATATTTATCAATAAATTAAAAATATTAGTTTGTACATAGACATGTGCAATAGCTTCAATTTTATTTCCTCCTCTAAAGTGTGTAGCACTTAAACGAAAACTAAGTTTACTCTCTTCTTCATATTGACATGAAAGACCTGAAAAGATGTTACAATTCTAGATAATTAAGGGGGATAAGATTTATTATAATATTTATGTGAAAGGAAAAGATAATTACAAAAAAGGGTTCAAGGGCAAGAACTGGCTAGAAACTAACCTAGGGTATTCTTAGTAATTTGGCAAGTGAGAAAAGACATAAAAAGATAAAAAAAGTTCAAATGGAACCTCCTCATCGATCCTCAAAAGGGGACTTTGGTAAATTCTCTGAGTCTTTCAAATACTATTTAGTATATATTTTTAATCATTTGTTAATTAAATCTATATATATAGTAATTACATTTAGTCTGAATACGTTTTAAAATTGTTCGGCCGAAAAAAAAAACAAAAAAGAATAAGTTATATAATTGCGAATATTAATGATGCATTGTGACGTACAAAAAAAATATTGATGTGCATTGTTTCATTATTAAAACGTAACTACATACTGTGGCCAAAAAAAATAAAAAACGTAACTACGTACGTCAGAATTATTCCTACTATAACTATTTAGATGAGAGTATTGCATCTTTAAAAAAAAAAGAAATAGAAAAGGGTATTGCATCTTTTTTTCTTATAAGAGCGATCTAAGACCAGTTAGCTCAAAAGTACTAGTATTACACTTTGACACATGTATTTTGACTTTTCATTTTAAATTACTACGAACACTACAACGTTTATGGGCTATGGATGCAAACAAAATTGCAGCAAAACAGAAATTAAATGTAGCCTTGACCAATAGATGCATTTACATTTCAGCAGCCTTAGCTACTTTATGGAAAAGTATTGCTACAATTTAAGAAAGCTTTTGCTACACTTATTTTGTGCATTAATAGCCTCTATTGCTACAATTAGAGAATCTTCTAGCAGCAAAAATATCTGCATCTATAGCTCCCATGCATAATAAAATCTTGCACTAATTTTATTTCATTCCAAATTTATCAAATTTAAAGATCAATTTTCAGAAATATTTACAATATATATCAAAATCTTCAAAACGAAAAATTAATTCTCATTGAATCAACAATGAAATCATATTTTTCATTACATAGAATATAAATCTCAATTCATTTTTGAGTACAAAAAATTACAATGTAAAATCCTATAAGCACCAAAGAACCAAACTAAAACTCCTCCAACATACAATTAACTGAAAAGAGATAGGATTATGCTCCTGAGTATATATAAATTAATGGACTGTACAGAGTATTAAGAGTTGCTCACATGGAGTGAAACTAGAGAATACCAGGTTCACCACAGAGAGCATCTGGCTCAAATGATCTTGCAGAATCATCATCGTAGACTCCCGGTATAGCTTTGCCCCCAGCTTCTTTAGATGTCGTGTTAGAACCCTCTTGACTTGCCTCGGTAGTCACAAGAGGAAGAACACATACAAGCAAGGATACAACAAGGGTTACTATAGTGTATTTTCATCTACTAAGTACAGGGTTGACCTGGGAGAGAACAAAGCAGAGCTTATTCAGGGTGTTGAAATAAGAAAGAATAACATGCCATAAAAGAATACTCACTGAAAATGAACTAAGAAGTCTGTCACGTTCCAAACCTTAGTAGCCTTGACCCATATCTGTTGAGGAAAATTGCATTACTACCAAAGTTAATGCAATTAAAAGTTAAGTGATTGTTTGACAAATCCCTGCAGAAAATGTTGTGTTATAAACATTGGAAGCAATGAGTCTAGTTCATGATCAGTACATAAATATGATTCAACAATACATGTATACTTACAGGGACTCCATAGCTGAAAGGCTACCAAATGAAGCAGATATCATGCCACTTAGTCCACTTGAACTTAAGTTACTGCTCATATTTTCAAAAGAAAGTCTTAAAACATAGTGATTTGGTTAAGAAGTAAAGGGTTAATGCACATAATGATCGAAAACTCACAGAGAAATGATCCAAGGTGGAACTGAAACACTGTAGTTGCATTCCAAACCTTCCCAGGTATAATTCTTTGGTCCACATGGATCACCCACCCAGCTTTTATTTACTTGGTATGCTCTTTTGATATCAAGGACATCATCAACTGCATAAATGGGTTTATCAAGATACAAGTGCAGAGGCATAAGTAACTTACTGCAACACAAAAAATTCCTAAGATGTTTTAGAACAATTGAATTTTGATTCTAGCAGGATAAACATACTATCTAAATATCAGAAGTAGCCAAATTCTACAACCCAAAGCAAAACAAAACCAACAAACCAAGGAAATAGTGACAAACTGAAAACTACAGAAACATTTCTATGAATACTGATAAAGCTGTAAAAAAAGCATACCATCTTCAGAAAATGTTGGCAATTCATCAAGTTGTTTGGCCATGTAAATCTCAATGGCATTCGGAATAGATGGAAATGTTGCATCTTCTGTTTTATGTATAGAAGTCCGATGTTCTTTCCCCATAAGAGCTTCTGAGTTGGATATTGGGGCAGCATACAGCAGACGAGGAATTACCGGTCCAAACATTATGTATGGCAAACTGCTTTTGGTTTTTGCGCATAGTAGATGGCCAAAACATTTATTTATGTGTTTTAGGCAGTGAGTGCACAAGAGTAAGACATAAAGGGCTAAGTAACATAAACAAACTTGACAAAGCAAACATAAAAAAGTATAGATGTAAAGAATGACATATCACCATATTTTTCATAAGAGAACTTCCTGCAGACAGAAACTTGTAATCATTAGTTTCCTTCAAGCCTTCAAATGCATCACGCCATTTTGAAAATACAAGTTGGAACATTGATTTATTCATCGATACTGCAATTGGTCCACATATGTCACCCTTGAAAAGGGTGCTATCAGCATATTTATCAGCAGAAGCTTCAGAATTATTTTCAACAGGTGGCTGCCAAATGAACCAATGTCCAAGTTCGAAGTTTATTAAACAAAAACTTTTACTCTGATGAAACATTAACTATTTCAATAAGAAGGAATGTATCAAACTACTAATGAAGGAATGGAACGAAATACACAACGACTGAAGAGCTTAGACTATCAGCTTCTAGATTACTATGGATATATTATTAAATTATAAATATAAATATGCAGTGGCATCATATTTCAAAAGCAAATAAGCAAACCAAAGTAGAAGCATCATTTCAGTAAAGTTTTGAAGTTTTGATCCACCAATTAACTGCATATATATGAACCATACACCAAGAATAGAATAATTTAAAACAATTTGGCTAAAAATATAAACCTCATATATTTAACTGTAAGGAAATAATGCTAATCAAGATTTGATCAAACAAGTAAAATGAAATTACAATGGAAACTAATTTTTCGAAATATACTTAGTAATGAGTTAAACAAAACAATAACTCACTTTAGGGCTCCAATGACTCTTAAATTACCAAATCTTCTAGATATCGCCATTCTGGAATCAATTTCATCTTTTGCCCAAATCCTATCATCAAAAACGTAAATATTAGGGTTTGAAGTATATATTTTTTAAATTAAAAGATAAATAGACTAAAAACAGGTATATTAATCTAAAAGAAAATGGAAAACTCCATTTGATTTTGCTCGTGCAAGAATGAACGAAAGTCGAATTTTCCTTTATTTTCTCACTAACCAAACAGAGATGAGTTTGGCTAAACAAATAATGAGATCGATGGAAGATTTCAACATACCATAGCAGGAAATATCGCGAATGAGCCTCGATGCTTAAGAATATAAGCTTGAGTGCAATTTCTAGATTTGGGGAAATCGAAGATGTGCAATGATGGTTGAGGAGAGTAATCAGAGCGAAGGATTTGGCTTGGCGAGGAGAATTTAGGGATTGTGCAGAAAATAATTCTATTTTTGAAGAATCCATGAAAGATGAAAGAGCTAGGGTTTTAGTTTGAGAGAAAAAGTAAAAGAGAATTTCTGGAGAAGAGAAGTTTTCTTGAAAAATGAAAAAAGAAATACGTTGGAAAATCTTTTCTATTTAGTGATATTGACTATTAGAAATAAATAAAACTGTTAGACATTTGTTGGGTTTTAGGGTTTCAATTTTGGGGTTTCAGAATTTTTGGGGTTTTAACTTTGGGGTTTAAAAATGGGCTTAATGGGTTGTTTCTCAAACTGGGCTGCAAAAGTTTATTGCATCAAAAAGCTAATATTTAATTGCATTTAAAAATAATTTAGATTCAAAATCCAAATTGCATCTAAATATCTGTAATGATAGGTGATAAATGTTGTAGTGGAAGTTGTAATTGAGTTGAGTAATAATCAATGAGGTGATCAATTAGGTAATAGGAAAATTATATAATATACTGTCAGTTGAGTTTAGTAGACTATACATACGAGAGTTAAGGTTTGACATGTGTTATTTAGGGAACAGTTTTGAATTTTAAAAACAAGATTAATTTAGAAAATAGACATGTATCAACTCCTCAACCCGCTTGTGGAGTCTAAAATTTACACTGTCAGTATATCAAATAATTATCCTTAGGTAATATAGTAATTTTTTTTGAATAGGTAATAGTTCTTCCAATTGATTTTATTACTTTCTTTTGTGAAATTAATTAGTAGTTTAATTAACACTCATATTGTCAAATCAACTTGTAAATGCATACTGTCTGAACTTTGAAATTTTGTGTTTAAATTCCACGGAACAAAATTATAGTTTTTATGTAATATGTATTACATTTTGTGAGGACTATGTTCATAATAACTGGATTTAGTCCATATAATAACTTAAATCTTTAACAAAGACAAATAATTAAAAATTAGTTAGTTTCAAAATTTAATACAATTTTTAATGGTATTACCAAAATTACCCTTTCAACTTTTTAGGGGTTTTATCGGGAAGGAAGAGATATTTAAATTTTATTGGTTATAGAATAATGCATCAACCACCTCATTTAATTCTGTTTTGAAATTCAAGAGTATTTAAATAGAATTAAAATTGGAACTAAAAATAATCTAATTTCTTAGTATATGATGATGATAAATAAAAAAAGGAACGGAGGGTATGAACCTACAATAACAAGGAATGGAGGGAGTAATTACAGTAAATATATTTTTGAAATATTTGAGTTTTTATGAGGAAAATATCTTGTACACGGTTAATGAAGATTTTTAACTTCACAAACAACACGGTTAATGAAGATGGTGATCCCAAAGTAAATTAAACTAGTAATATTGCCTGTTTGTATAATGGCTTACGTTGTTGATAAGTTCAAATTAATCAGTCGATCAACTTCCGGTAGAAAGTGTTCTTTGACATTAATCATGCGTAAAATAGTGTGCCTCTATCATGTTAATTTGTCCAAAAATTAATGGGGTAAGATTAAGACTTGCCAAGAAATTCAAAAATCAACGGTAAAGTCGATAATACAATAATAATATAGTAGAAAGAGAAAACTTAAGTTCCATTATTATATGATAATGATAAAGAATACGACAGTTTTATAGAAAAAATTACTACTATATCACAAGAGGAAGATTTGACTGAAATTCTTATATAATATTTGATTCAATTCTATCAAGTTAGAGTAAAGCCTACATGGCATAATTGAAAGCACCAATCATCTATATATCTTTTTTCACCTTGACTTTTAAAACATTTTTTTTTGTTGCATAGATATCCACATGGCTAGAATCGACATGTTACCATGACCTTTATCGTTTGTCAAAGAATTATTCAACATTCTTGAGTTTGAAATGTTTTAGGCTTAAATTAGGTTGTTGATAAATGTTTTCTCTCAATCATATATGTGCAGAAACTATATGAGGACATGAAAACGAGGATTGAGACCACCACGAAGTTGAACCGAATTCCCGAAGAAATCCGAAAACAACACAAAGGATTTCGTGAATGGGACTTTGTTTCAAGCAAACGTGATCATCAAACCATTCTTCAAGTAATAATTAATTTCACAAGCTCCTAATTAAGCTTAATTATAACTTTAAGAAGAAACTTCGAACTTAATTAATTAGTATATACTAAATGCTACAATTTTTTAATTAATTTCTTAGATCCTAATAGATGGGAGAGATTCCAATGCTGTGGATATTGAAGGAAAACCTTTGCCAACCCTTGTTTATTTGGCAAGGGAGAAAAGGCCTCAATTTCACCACAATTTCAAAGCTGGAGCCATGAATGCTCTTGTAAGTAATATTTTCTTTTTCTTTTTCTAAAAGGGAAATTTTCATTTCTATGATATAAAATTGCATGACTTTGATTGATTGTATATGGTGGATAAATTGATAGATAAGGGTATCATCAAGAATAAGCAATGGTCCAATTATTCTCAACGTGGATTGTGATATGTATTCCAACAATTCAGAGTCAATCAAAGATGCTTTATGCTTTTTCATGGACGAAGAGAAGGGAAATGAGATTGCCTACGTACAGTATCCTCAGAATTTCGAAAATATCACCAAAAATGAAATCTATGGTTGTTCCTTTAGAGTTATACAAAAGGTACGTATAATTAATTCAATTGAATAACCATTATAGAATATTTGGTTTTTCTAAAATTAATTGAGATTTTATTTGTGATGACTCATATAATCTACAATCAAAGTTGGAGTTTTATGGACTTGACGCGAATGGAGGGCCACTCTACATCGGCTCTGGATGTTTCCACAGAAGAGAGGCTCTTTCGGCCGGTAAAAAATATGACCAAAATTACAAGGTTGATTGGAAGAAATTAAATGAAAAAAAGATTGAAGAAAGCGCAAGTGTCCTTGAAGAAACAAGCAGTGTTCTTGCAAGTTGCACCTTCGAACAAAACACACTGTGGGGAAAAGAGGTTCGTAAGTACATAACACAAAGCATAATTAATTATATGAATATATAACTTTAATTAAACAATGTAAAGGGTGATTTCTCTTGTGTGGATCACATGTCCGGTTATCTAATTTCTTTTTAATTTATTATACTTTTTGGCCCTGGAACTTGATAGAATGTGTCATATAAACCATTAAACTTTATTTTCGACCAAATAAATTCTTGAATTTGACAATTCTTGTCAAATCACCCATTTTCTAACTGAAGTCTAATGGAACCTTTAGAGTCATTGATGTGACGCAAGACACATAGAAATTTCATATGGCAATGAGACGAGAAATTATTAGGTGAATCGGGTCTACCACGTCATCCGTGGTTCCGACCAATAAGATTTTGACAAGTCAGATTTCTTCCTAAACTTTAGGCACAAATTTAGCACCAGGTTTAGCCCCTAATTTCAATAGATGAGATTTACAGGGTAAGCCCCTAAATTTAGGACATTAATTGGCTAGGGTTTTAGAAATTGTAGGAAAAACTTTGATTTGTCAAAATCTTATTGGTCGGGACCACAGATGACGTGGTAGACCCGGTCCACCTAATAATCTCTCCAATGAGACCCACTTAACTGTGTTGGGATGCTGATGTGGCATGCCACGTGGAAATTCCACATGATTGTGGGACCCACGTGACAATGCCACGTCGTTGACCCTAACAGCTCCATAGCCTCATGTTAAAAAAATGGGTGATTTGACTAAAATTGTCAAATTTGAAGCTTATTTGGCTGAAACTAAAGTTCGGGGACTTATACCTTCTGTCAAATTCGAGGGCCAAAAAGTACAATAAACTCTTTCTGATTCCACTAATTAACCAAACGGCAGCTAAAAGTAATTTTTGCTTGCAGATGGGTTTGAAGTATGGCTTCCCTGTGGAGGACATAGTTACAGGATTGAGTGCAAAATGTAAAGGGTGGAAAGCCATATACTTAAATCCTCAAAGAGAAGCTTTCTTAGGAGTTGCTCCAATAACATTGTTGCAATTGCTGGTACAACATAAGAGATGGTCCGAGGGCCACTTACAAATTTTCCTATCAAAATATTGTGCCCTTTTGTATGGATATAAAAAGATTCCTCTCAAACTTCGGCTTGCTTATTGCACTTACAACTTGTGGGCTGCAAACTGCTTGGCTACTTTGTACTACGTTGTTGTTCCATGCCTTTGCTTGTTGAAAGGGATCTCATTGTTTCCTCAGGTATGATTTGACTCCTACATTATTTGCATTGACAAATGTTAAACAATGTCACCATCTAATCATTAGAGCAAAAATATCTATTAATGCTAAAACTAAAGCTTAATACTCATTTTATCCCTAGGATTATCTAGAAAATGACAATTTGCTCCTTCAACTTCTATTGATTTTAGATAATTTCACTCTCATATTTTGATTTTTTTGAACAATGTAGTCCTGAGCGCTAATGTGTGAGTGTCTAGGTAATGCCACGTCATGTGCGCCTAGGTCTATGTTGTTTAGAAAATTAAAAAAAAAAGTATCAAGGTGAAATTGTCTAAAACAGAAATATGAGATTTAAACTGTCGCTTCTTAAACAATTCGAGAGTCAAAATGGGTATTAAGCCCTAAAATGCAATTAGTGTATGTAAATTTACACACATGGCCATGGGTTACTAAATTATAAACTATTTGACAATGTCAGACATCAAGTCCTTGGGTGCTCTCATTTGCATATGTTGTCTTTGCACACCGAGCATATAGCCTAGGCGAATTTCTATGCTTCGGAGGCACATTGCTAGGTTGGTTGAATGATCAGAGAATATGGCTCTTCAAAAGAACAACTTCATACTTCTTCGGCTTCTTAGATACCATCTTGAAGCTATTGGGATTTTCAGAATCTGGCTTTGTCATCACCACAAAGGTAGCCGACGATGATGTATCCGAAAGATATGAGCAAGAGTTGATTGAATTTGGTGCTACTTCACCGATGTTTGATATTTTAGCAACACTTGCAATGGTCAATCTGTTCAGCAGCGTTATGGCAATAAGGAAGGTTATATTGGATGTTGAGTCCATGGTTTTGGACCAATTTGGGTTGCAAATTCTCCTCTCTTTTCTTTTGGTTGCTATCAACTTGCCTGTTTACCAAGCACTCTTTTTCCGAAAGGACAATGGTAGAATGCCTTCTTCTGTTACTTACAAGTCAATTTTTCTTGCCTTGCTGGCCTCTACACTAGCCGTGTATTAGATCACCGTGGGAAGTAAAATTGGGTCACTATAACAACTTACTTTCCTTTAATATTTCCAAAATTTTGTGCATGAAATGTACTCCAAACTGAAATAAAAGACTCTTTATGTGTAAGAAAATGCTGGCTTTTAACATTGTTTGTTGAATTGTTTTGGAACAATCAATGTTAACTCTGTTTTTCCTTCAATGCAAGTACATAAAGAATACTAGATTTCTTGTAATAACCAAAGTTGATTACCATCAACTATTGTTCTCCTTTGTGTATTTAAAATTCAGCAATTTTTGTTTAAGGAGATTAAATTCTATTAGGATCATCCTAAAAATGGGTGGTTTTAGGATTCCACTAGGATGGTGCCATCTAATCAAATCTTATCAAATTTGAATCATCATCAAATC